>MNCI01016660.1:7106-35436 GCA_015680685.1 Gnetum montanum | reverse complement strand
TTGGGAAATGAAGGGAGTGCCACCTCTTATTCATAGATATGGCGATNAAAATTATATATTTAGATTTTGATTAAATTAGATGGTGTGGTTTGGATGGCCCATGTCCAATTATCTTTTGATTATTTGGTTATTTTATTTATGTTTAGATCACTATAGTTTACCTTTAAGTTTCATTTGCCTTTTTTTGGTGATGTTTTTGATTTGCTATCTATTACATTTTCTTTTAAGATTGGTTTTTGTTGCTCCTTTCACTTGCATGCAATTTTTAGTTTGGGGGCTAAGTGTTGAGGTCAACATCCTGTCACACAAGGCCATGATCAATAGGTAGAAGGGAAAAAATCAAATCTTACTATATAAATTGAAATAATGAATGAAATATAATTTAGCATTATAGATTTGGCCTATTAGAGAAAATAAATGAATAAGAAAAGAAGAAGAAAGAAAACCTTACAGAATGTTTACTTGAGCCAATGCATCTTTAGGAAGTTACCAAAGTAGATGTATCCCTTAAGAAACAAGGCTAGGAATACTTACATAGAAACCACAAAGCTAAATCCACACAGACATTTTAACTTTCAATTGCTTATTACATAGTCATACCCATAGTTGGTCAATGGCATCATAAAAAGCATGTAAAGCCTTTATAGTCCATGGAAATCCATGAGAAAGAGAAAGAAAAGTTTAACATAGATAAGACTCTTTGTCCACATGGTAACCCATGTAGGAAGTGTCTAGGGTATGCTTGAAATTCTTTGCGCTCTTCTTTTTCAATTGCATCATGATGATGGCAAGCCTAGATTTTACAGTTAATTTCCACATTTTAGAAATTTTAATCATATTTTACGTTTGTTTCTGCAACTTTTCCATCTTCTAAAACATTAAAAAATCTTTGTCTATCATGATGATACCATATCTAATAATACATCAAATATACCTTATTATTAAATATGGTATACAAAGAGACCTACATAAAACTACTAACATTATTGTTTTTACAACAATATGTATCACTTGTTTTTAAACAAAAATAGTACTTATGTGATAAAAGTATTTAAAAAATTTAATTTATGATATAATATTATAAAAATACTTAAACTTCAATCAGAAAATGCTTGACAGGAAAGTGTAAATCCAAATTCCAAGCGTGTAATATTGAAGGCACTGGACATTTCTAAATTTGAACATGCAACCTTGTCTAAGTCTAAATTCATGTTATCTACTCTAAAATGAAATAGATGAAACAAGCCATGTGTTTATTTATTATTTTGTTAGTAGACTACAAACACACCCCTGCAAAAAATGACACATTGGCAGTTGATTGCAGGCAATAGTCATGGTGGGTGGTGGGCAATAGGCAATGAACGACAATTACAGTAGGTTTTGAATGGAAATTAACAAAAATAGAAATTGACATTGGTTTCTCCTATAGGTCACTATGAACCAATGAGGTATTAGACAGTGTGTGGGGAGGAACCTAGGGCCAGCAATCAGTAGGTAACCTCTTCAAGGATAGATGCAGGCTCTTTAGGGATGTTGGGAGGAAACCAAGACTGACCTCTCTCTCTCCTCTTCCTCTTTTTCTCTCCCTAGTTAGTGTAGCATGAACCAATAGTATGAGGGGAAGGATCAGTGGCCTTAGTGGTTTCTTGTTGAAACAATTCCCCTAGGATATTTTCAAACTCATATTCTACCTTAAATTTATCCTCCTCTTCTTGTTGTTCCTCAAAGCTATGTCTTTCATCCTCTTCCTCCATCTTTATCAATTAGGCTAGTATATTGGCATAGATATCAAATAGAGGTATCTAGTCATACGAGGAAGGGATGTAGTCCTTACCATTATCATGGATAAGTTCAAACTCCCTTTTGGCTTCCACTTCCAAACATGGAATTAGCATGCCAACCTGTATTTTGGTGCAAATGAAGTTATATCAATCTTCATTTATGATTATAAAATTAGTACTTTTCCCACTAACCCTTAAATATTGCCAACATTTGATGATAGTAGGGTCTTTGGGGTCATATACCCTCATGTCTTGTTGGCTAGAACCTTTGCCAATGAAGGTGAGGGGCAACTTGGCATATTGTTGGAAAGACATGGCTATGGTGTTGATAATGGCTTAAAACAAGGCTATAAATGATAAAATAGAAGTAAATTCCAGAAAATGGAATTTGAAAACATTTAAAGGAAAGAAAAATGTCTGAAAATGAAGTACTTACTATAATTAGTAAGTGGGTGGTAAGAGGGGTTTACCCCTTTACCAAAAATGGAAAGTTGAAAATGTTGGTATCAAGCCTTACCCAAGTTGGCCTTCCAACTACCTCTACACTAGGTATGGCAAGGGGAGCCTTCCAACTACCTCTACACTAGGTATGGAAAGGGGAGAAAGAAAGGGGGTGAGATAATGGAAATCTCACACCTTCTATTCCAACATTGATGGGGAAAAGGATAAAAATCAAAATGGAAAGTTGGGTTTTAACACAAACTTGGTTTTGGCAGGTTGCCAATTCTCTTAGCTTGGAAAGAAATGGAGGGAAGCTAACTTTTGGATGCTTGGTAATTCCCAAAAGGGCTACACCACCAACTTTAGAAGCTAACAAAAGATTGAAATTGGCAGTAAAAGGAAAAGAGAAGAGGCTTCAAGATTGGCTTTGGGGCTAAAAATTTCATAGTAACTACTATAAAAAACCATGATCCAACCACCTAAAACTTCCACACTACAATTTTGGTCACAGGAGGGGAAGGGGTAGCATTAATCTTTTAGGAGTTCTACCTAAAAAAAATATGAAATAGGGCTTTCAATTTGCAATGTTGGCTTTAGGAAAAGTTGGTGTTAAACCTCTCTTACATTGGGCTTCCCAATTACTTCTACTCTAGCTATGGTAGGGGGGAAGAAGGGGGTGAGATGGTGGAAATCTCAAATCTCATCCCTTCTAATTCAATTTTGACAAGGGGAAAGGCTAAAAAATCAAAGTGAAAAGTTGGTATTTCCTACTAAGAACTTGATTTTGGTAGGTTCTCAACTTTCTCATCTTGGAAAATTAAGGGGAAGCTAACTTCTAGGAGTTTGATAATTTTTNGGGGGGCGGGTTGCACCACCAATGTTGATAATTGAGAAAATTTTGGCAGCCAAGGAGGTTAAGAAAGTATACTAGAAAATTAACACTAGCTTTCAAAATTCACAACACTTGCTATAAAAACTATAAAGCCTAAACAACTGCTAGTCCATGCTAGGTGGTCTTGGTAGTAGAGGAAGATAGAAGGTAGTGTTAATTAAAATGAAAATTCAAAGGTTTTGGCTGTAAAATGAAAGTTTCAATATGATAGGCAATGTTGGCAACAATGATAATTAGATCTAGCCATAGAAATCAAGCAAAGGCCACCCTTCTCGTGCCAAGAAAAACTATTGTGATCAAAAAATTCAATCACTAGAAAATATCAAAGGAGATCTGATGCATAGTAGTTCCTCAACCCACAAATCCCTAAGGCCTCCACAAAAAAATGGGATTCAAAGCACCTTTGCCGATTTGGTAGATTAACCAAGGACTTGGGCGGGTTTGCAAAATAGTGTAATTAAGTGGAATGCAAAAATTCATAATAGATCTAAATAATGCACAAAAGTTAAAAAAAAATATTTTGCACACAAACCCCAAAACTTAAAACTTTATTGAGAAAAAAATAAAGAATACGTTAGAGAAATGTGTACAAATGGTACTTGAATGAGTAGTAGGAGGGTTCACTTGGATGGGGGTTCAAGGTCTTTTAAAGTTGATGCAATCAACTTCAAGAACCGAATGTCCTACCACTTCCAATGCTATCGAACCTTCGATGCTACAATCTCAAATTTGCAAGTTGGCTATGGTAGAAGTTGAGAAGTGTGAAAAATCTAAGATACCCAAGTGCTCTACATTGGGAGTTGGGAATCACAGGAGTACAGTGTGAAGCTTGAAAGTTCACAAATCTTAAAGGGGAATTGCAAAGTCACAAGGTCACAGAGTTTCTATGTTGGGTTTAAGAGAAAACAAGTGTGAAAACTTGCAAGAAATCTTAAGTGCTTGAAAATGTCCAAGTGTAGAACTTTCAAATTGCTAAAAACTGTAAAGTGCCTAACTTGTAAATGGTGTTTAAGGCTAGTTTTTATAGGTTTTGGGCCATGAATGGGACTGCAAAATGGCTGTGATCTGGCTACAAAATGGCTGGAAAATGTCTACAAATTGGCTACCAAATTGCTGCAAACTAGCTGCCAAATTACTACAAAATTTCTACCTCATTTAGGTGACATGGGTGCCCAACTTTGGGGCATTACTAGACATAGTAAGCACCTTCCCCCATGGCCATTTCAATTACTATAAATAGTAACTAGGGCACACCTTCCACGCTAAAGATGAATTTTCCATGTTGAGCTCTCCACCATGCTTGCTAAAGTGGTTGGTCAATGTTGAAGTGCATGAAGTGATGAATTTTGGCTTTTGTGGCTTCCATGCTAGGGGATGCAATTTTCAACACTAAGGGTGAAGACTTCATGCTAGGGGAAAACCTCCACACTAAGGGGGGAAGTTTTCCAAGTTATGCATGTAGTCTCCATGCTAAAGGGAGAAAGTTTCCAAAACCCCCATCCTTCCACATTAGGAGTAGGTGAGATTTACCCTTCTACATGTGTTTTCAATGTAGAAAATTGTATACCCCCCATAAAACACATCAAATTACCATTTTTGGCATTCCAAAAGGCATTTTTGATCCTTCCCAAAGCCAAAATATAGACACTAGGTGACTTTTTTCACTTGGGGAATGAGGCTTTGACCAGTTATGAAGTATTTTTCAGCCCCAAAAGTATCAAGGATGTGAAATTTCCTACGATGGGTTATCATCTTCACATTTACAATGAATTTTTACCTCAAGTTTCATGGGGTGAAAGCTACATGATGAAAATTGGCTATAAGATGCAAATTTTTGTGGTGTTTCATATGGGGGGTCAAAATGCCATTTGGACTACCAAAATTGGCATCTTTATGGGTTTTATGGGTGGTGTAACCTTTAATACACTAGAAGCACCTATGGGGGATGTAACATCACCCATGCTCAACGTTGGAGGTGTAACTCTTATCTCCCAATGTTGCTACTACATCCCCCTATGTTGCACCTACCCTTCAACATTGCTCCAGCATGGCTTAAAACTTCAACATTGCTCCAACCTTAGCGTTAACCCTGAACTTCAACATTAGTGTTGTAAGGCCTAGTGTGGGTGAAAGAAGCTAGCGTGGGTGAAATTCCACTTTAGTATTTTTAATAAATGGAATGGTTTTGATGCCATGGTGGTATCAAAACTTATCATACATAGTAACTTCGCTAGATTTGTACACCTACAACACTTACATGTAGCAAGAGTTTTGTTAGCAATCAAGTAGAATTTGTAGCCATATTTGTGGCCGAAACCCTATAAGCAACCAAGCCCCAATACCATAGAGGGGTTCCACAAATTTTTGAAATTCCACTTTTTGGAATTCAAGAGCTCTTGCAAGCTTGCAAACACAAAGCTTATTGAATCCCCCTGCACCCCGAGAACATGGAACCTTTAGCCATCATAACAATTGTTATACCTCCTTGAGGTTGTGTGGATTTTGGAATCAATGCTAAGCACTTGGAAATCAAGACTCCCAACATGGCTCACTTTTGTGATCCACAATCCCCACACATATTACCCCTACATCACCAACATTGTAGATCTAGTGCAAAGATCAACAAGGTTTGATAACATTGGATGTTGTGAGACCTTTGGATTGTGGAATTGATTGTGACAATTGAAGCCATCAATTTTAACAAACTCTAGACCCCCAATCATCCAGGCACATCTTGTACACATTTTTTGTACCCTCTTTATTTCTATTAAAATAAAGTTTATACTTCTATTTGTGTGCAAGTTAGATTGTAGTTGTTTTTCTTATTTGGTACATTTATCTTTCTAAATCTTTATTTACATTTTTATTTTTACAACCCTTGTTTGACCCTCCTTAAATCATTGGGTGATCTATCAGACTTTCCAAGGTACCTCGAATCCTATTCTTCATGGAGACCTTTGGGATCTAGGGTCAAAGCTATAGCATTGGGATTTTTGATTTTTCAACAACTGAATTTTTCAGTCACTACACATCCCCCAAAGAATAGACTTCAATTTCAACTCTTCTAGTTACTTTTTGAAGGTAAAAACTACATCTTGTACTCAGGTAATGCTAACACTTCATACCTTAAAAGATTACCTCTAGAACATAGTTTTTCCATTGTTAAGTATCTAATGACTAGTCCAAATCATCTTCACATCAACAAACATCAATTTTGATAATCCTTAAGGCCTTGGAAAGCTAAAAAATAGCATGTGTCACACAAGTAATCTTCATTAACATTACCATTATCTGAGTATCCAAATATTATCCTTTTGGACCTAGTTTTACCCTTCTCAAACCTTCTGTGTTTAGTCTACATCATCCCTTAGGTGAAAAACATCAATTATGGTGATTCTAGGGATCCTAGAAGGCATAGACACATAGAGTAGTATGTTTCAAATTCATGATGCTCAAGTGACACTAATGTCAACATTATCATTACCTACCAATGTTACTTGTGCATTATCATGTAAAAGCTAGACTTTGAATGACATTTTCTAACCTCATGTGATTTTTAATATCCATTCAACATCATCCCAATGATGTTTGACATTAGTTTAGGCATCGACAATGATCCCTACAACCCTATATTATTAATTTGAAGTGCATTATATCAAGATGTACTTATTCTTGCATTAGGTTAGACATGTTTAGCATTATTTTTACACTCTATACTTATTCTAAATACATTAATATCACTTTCATGTTGCTTATAGCTGATCAAGTTTATTACTAAAAGCTCATATTTGATTGGAGGTTTGTACTCCTTCATTCCACAATCGTCGATCTATGGAGGGTTATATCATTCTAAAGATCGTTTATGACCACGAATCATACATTCAAATGTGTGATTCATGGAGGTGTCCTTTTAGATTTGTAAGAGAGCATTTTTTATAGAAACAATATGATGAAATCAAAAGCATTGATCAATGTATATACAAACACCACATATATATGAATCTAACAATGAAGTTAAGATACCAACCATAATGCAAGTTGAATTCCAAGTTAAAGAAAGTTGCTAAGAAAGATATTGAAAAACTATTCAAAGTGAGATTCATCTATCTTATTAGAGATAGTAAGAGGATCAACCCACTTGTTATTGTATTAAAAAAAAAGATAAATGATGAATTTACATTGATTTCTAATTAGTGAGCATGGAAACATTCAAAGATTAGTTCTTAGTGTCATTTATTGACCAAGTATTGGATGCTATTATAGGAAACAAATACTACAACTTTCTTTAAAACATAGGCTTCTATCGATGCTTTATTGAAAGTTTTTTCAAAATTAATAGATTGTTAGTAAAGCTAACAAAGAATGATGCACTATTTGTCTGGATAAAATAGTTTGAAAAAGCTTTTAAATTGTTGAAGGAGAGGCTTGAAGATACTTCAATTCTCCAAGTACTGGACTATTCCAGAAATTTCCACATCAAGATAGATGCCTTCAACTATAGTTTTGGGATCTAAGTATTGGCACATTTTGGCCATTTAATGAAGCAAGCTTTATGATTGAAAGGGGATTCCATTTATTGTCTATTTTGTGTTGTTTTAAGAGAGAGAGAAAGATGATCTACCTATAACATCCAAACATTCTACATTGAATTTTTAAAACAATATATGGTAGAAAATTTGGAAGCAAACATGCAACTTTAAGGTTATGAGCTGATGAGTATTTGAAGAAGTTATTTGAAATGAAGTTGAAACCTTGTTAGGATACAAAATTAAATTGCCAAAGTATTTCCTTATTGGAGATTAAAAGATAGTACAATAGCAAGTAAGGAATTAGATTATTTAGCTCAAAAGGCAATGGTAGAGAACATGATAAAAATATGAATGATGTTGGGGGCAAATCAGTGGAAAAGCCTCAAATTAAAAAAATCTGAGTTTGATGTTGATGGTTATGAAAATGCACAGGGTGAAACTGGAGAAGAGTGCTGATCAGAATAAGATGTAGATGATGGACATGATGCTAGCAATAAAGAAAAGTAGGCAAACAGTGATCAAAAGAATATACAAGTAATATAGATGATGCTGATGCAAAAGGAGCTGCTATAGCTCTTAAGAAACTGGTGCCTATGGGTCGGAAGATTTTGAAAAGAGTGTTTCAGGCGAGGATAGTCAAGATGATAAAGCATCCAAAAATGGAGTTGATACTGCTGGATCATCCTGGCAATCAAAAAAATACATTTAGAAAGGGTGATCAAATCAAAAAAATACATGTAGGAAGGAAGGAAACATTGGTGGTTCTAAACGGTCACCAACAGAAATGTTTCCACAGGGTGTTTTACCATTGCTCAAAGCATTATCAGAGGGGAATATTGGCAATTGTGTCAAAAGGATATGTGCTATAATGGGCAAGCAAAAGCACATTAAGCTTGCTTGGGTTTCTTCTCTTATAAATATAATTTCTGTATCTGAATCTCTATCCCTTGAGTGTTCAATCCCACCAAGCCAGGTTGTTGCTTCAGCAGGATCCTGGTTTTTGCTGGCCAAGACTTCATTATTTTTCCTGGAAGTTGTTAGCTGGAGCTTTATCAAGCATCATTGGTGGCTTCTAGATGGTTCACAAAATACCACCAGATACAGTTCAGCAAGCAAAAAAGAAAATCAGAGAAGAGGACAGAGGAGATGTTGTGAAAAGCCTTGTGTACGAGGCAGCGGCAAGAGAGAGAGATCCCATTTACGGTGCTTCAGGAATCATCTAGGATCTGCACCGCTGCATTTCTCAGCTACGTGCTGAACTCGCATCCACACATGCTTAGCTCTTCAATTTTATCACCATGAATATGATGCAAATATTTCCTTCTTCTCTTTCAACTTCCACTCTTCCAGAACTACCATCACCTCTATCATCATGCTCACAGCATTAGCAAGATTATTCATCAGAAATGGAGATACAACCACAGTTGCAGATCTCCCCACGAACAAAAATGCAACTGCTGCAGTTTGAAACAGCATTGAACAGTAATAATTGGAGCCATAAGTACGACAATATGTGGGAGCAGCTGTGGAAATAGCACTAATGGAAGGGCTTGAATACCTTGTCCATCGTCATAAATTTCAAGATGCCAATGACTGACGTACGCATCAATTCATCATTATGAGTTGATGAAAATGGTCACAACAGCTTGACGAGGAGTACCGTTCCAGGCGGAAATCTTCTCTCTTCTCCTGTATCAGCCTGTCAATCTGCAATAACGTCATCCCTGGTCAAGACCGTAGTTGAAACAGAACTTTCATGCTTTCTCTCTTCTTTTCTTTTAAAATCCAGTGAATCTCACTCTATTTTTAATTTTCTTACGGATCTCTCTCTAAGGAAAATTAGGAGTAGATTTTTCATAATTGCACTTAAGCATTTTGGTACAATTTTATTTGTTTCAAGCAACATACTATAGTGACTATATAGACTAAGTGACTTAACAAAATAGGAATCTTTTTAACGACTCATAGTATTCCACAAGGTTAACTAAATTTCTATTATAATAGTCTGTTAAAGTTTCATACACAAACCCAAACATTTCAACATTCATAATAGCAAACACACATCTACATTTAGTTCTCTCTATTACCATTGATTTTATTTGGAGATATTTGAGCCTTGGTGTTTCTAGAAACTAGCAAACACCTAAACTCAAGTTTGAAGGAACACCTTCATTTCCCATGATCCTAGTCATGAGGCCATAAGGAAAACATTGGCGGTCCCAAATGGTCACCAACACTAAGCTTACACAAATGGATGATTAGCAATGCCTGTACTATATTTACTATGCAAGTAAAAGCATCATAGGCACATAAATGAACTACATCACAATAAAGAAGGAACTCATGATATTGGTATATGTACTAGAGAAGTTCAAGCACTATGTGCCTAGATATCTTATTTTTATGTACACAAACCATAGTGTAATCAGGTTTCTCATGAATAAGCTAATGGTAAGCCTCTAAATCATTCACTGACTAGGATCTTGTAGAAGTTTAACATCACAATGATTAACAAAAAGGGAATTGAGAGTGTAGTTGTTGATCATTTGTCTCGATTAAGATGGGGCAACAAGGTCGATGAAGAACCATTTTCAGATTAATTTTATTATGAACAAACTTTTTCCAAGGCTAACGTAATCTCTTCGTTAGCAACCATCCCTTAGTTTATTGAATACCTTACCTATTTGAAGAAGTAGATGGTGCCTATTAAATAGGATAAACATAGGACATAGAAATTCCTTCACTAGGCAAAGTGCTACATGGAGGTAGAGGAAAACCATTCTAAAATCTATATAAATAATCTAGTTAGATGATGTCTGCTAATGAGCAGCAAGGTACCCCTACACCCAACCGTACGAATACGAGTGTTCACGCACGATCCAGTCGAACTCCATGGACAGGCTAGTTGTGGTATCTAGATAGTTACACATTGATCGCAGTTCGTTGTCTTCCCACCTGGACTAGTATTTGCTTGTCACATATGGTTTAGTCGAAAGTAAGGCGTATGATGTGATCCTAAACTACTGCTACTCCTAGAGTCAATGGAGAATAATATTGATTAAACTAATGAGTAATAGGAAATGAAGTCTAAGCTAACCTAAGTGCGATGAGCATCTGTTCCTTAATCATCCGTACACATCTTGGACCTCATGCATGACTACTACTAGGATTACCAAGCGTAGATCTTAGGTACGCTACTAGGTTACCAAGTAGTCACACTTAAATGCTCGTGATTAAGTCGTACTCATTCTGCATTTAACAACAGAAATAGTAAATGACGATAAAGAAATATTAACTAAGAGAACAATAAATAACAATAACAATTAATAATAATAATTAAACTATTAAAACTAAGTGAATGCTGCAATGATAAAGTAATCTCAATCTTTATTTTCGATCATGTGCACGTCCAATTACGTCACACTCGAATAAAGGTGTTGTACAATTACAAGCATCACACTGAGGGCATGCACTTGGGAAAATAATCTAACTCCTATGGAAACAAAATGCAAGGGCTTCGCTACAACTACTCGAAGCCTTCTTTAAATGAGGTGGAAGGCCCTCTTATTTATAGGTCGGGATAGGTGGCTGCGTAAATGGGGCCATGTCGATGCAGGAAGGCTACATCGACAAGGCTGCGTTGACGTGGCCACGTATACGAGGCCCTGTATACGTGGCCTAGTCGACACATCGACTATATAGCACTTCATCATACCCCCATGACTGAATAAAAACTCGTCCTCAAGTCAAAGAAGGTGAGGAACAAGCTCAATTGAATACATAGTAGATAGGTATGGGATTATTAACTGACTAGAAATTTATTGATGCTGCAGTGGAGAACTAAATAAAATTTGGACACAGACACAAAAGACAAAACTTGTGGAACTCATGGGATTCCCGGTAGTGGTGGCTCCTCCATGGGTGCCTTTCCTTTGACCTGTGCATCAGGCGTCTGAGAGTGATACCATTGAAGAAGCACCTAACGTTTCTCTCTTCTATCTAAGGATTATGAGCCATCCATGCTGATGTTCCAATGTTCGATGGAGTCGGCACTTTTCATGAACATGGTATCTATGGGAACACTTGATTGGCCTTGACATGCCATGCCGCAAATAGCCATCGTTCCTCTTCATAGGCTTGGGCCCTAACCTCTTCTCCCTTTGCTTAGATAGATTATGTAGTAACAGGAGTTTCATGATGGACTTCTACTCTGCATGTTTTGCATGAGGTCCTCGGCCTTTGCCTCCCCTAGGTCATTCGTTTGCACCATGAGAAGGTCCTCCTTGTTGTCTTCTTTTAGGGGCCATCTATAATCACACAAAAATCAATTGTTAGTAAGGTTATTGAAAAAATTTTAATGATTTCATACCTTACTCATTGCCTTTAATAAATGTTGAATTCTTTACTTAGTGTGATTGTAGAATTAGAAATTTTTCAAGGAAGTTTCCCTAAAAGTTTAATGTCGGACCTAGTTTTGAGGAACATTTGATAAAATAATGACAAAGGAAATAATAGATTTGGAAATGAAATACTCGGAGGGTATAAGATGATGTGGTGGTGTGCAACAAGTACAAATCACAAAAGTCACGCAAGTGGGTCCTCCCCAAAGTAGGTTCCAACCTATATGCCCTTGCGTAACCACACCTTAAGATGTCCGTAGGCATTAGAAGGGTTAAATGTAATCTATACCAATGCAACAAAACACACACATGTTGATACCACTGTGATGAGGTATGAACTCAATGCTATACAAGACACGAGTCACAAATACAGGAACAACGAGATGGAATGAATTGAAGAAGGGATTGCAGAGATTGGGACGTGAGGTAACTAACTCAGGGCACAATGAATCCTATGTGCAAAGCATGATTAATGTGTCATTAACCCATCGTTCCAAGATCAGGACCAAGTCCATTCCTCTAAATAGTGACATTGCATTGTTTCATCCTATGATGAGCAACTATGAGAGTACCACAACAACAAGGCGTACGATCACTTGGCATTTTGTTCAAGGGAGGAGTGACTTTTGTTTTGTGGCACTTTGTTTTTCTTCTTATCTTTTTTTTTCTTTTTTTCTTTTTTTTTTGCTTTTTCTCTCTTTTTTTGTGTGTTATTGGGTGCCTTTAATACTCTTACTCCCATTTTTCATTAGATCTACAAGGATCTTAGTACAACCAAGCTGCATGATAGCACCCACAGACGCCACTAAAGAGAATCCACAAGTTCCCTTGATGTCATACCCTAATCATTCCCTCTTGGTCCATCCTACTTCATTCTAGGTACAATGAACATAAAATTAATTTTAAGTTTCAAGAATGTCAAGAATATCACTGTACCCTTGAACAAAACCTCTTATTTGTAGAATGGATGAGTGGGTGTAATGGGCTCACTGTCCAAATAATTGATCACACGAAACTTGATAACATAGAACACACCTCAACCAATGAGTCACATGAGTGTTTTATTCATAGATGAGATTACTAATAAAAAGATAAAAAGACAAAAAGATAAAATAATAAATTAAAAGGTGAAAAACTAGAAAACAAAAAGTTGAAAAATTAAAGAAACAGAAAAACATTTATTAATTCTGTGATGTTAGAATGGAGGATAGCCCCCATAACTAAATGGTTGAGCATGGCTAGAATTAATAAATGGAAGGTGGGGATCCTTGCATGTTGAAAATATTGGAACCTGGTCATACTTACCCCATTGTATTTCACACACCTGATTAGAGTTGACATAGTATGGCAAGTTATACGATGTGGTTAATTTATAAGGAGTTGACCCACTATGGTATTTGCAACTGTAAGATGGTATGCAAGGATCAACATGTTTTCCAATGTGGCAATATTCATTAGGCCCCATGGTTGTTGGAGTACTGAGTGGTGGCCTTGATAAGGTAACATGAGGCTTTGGGTTCGAAGAGGAAGATGCACCACAATGTTGGATTTGTGTTGAGTTGGCGGAAGCAGTGGTTTCTGAACTATGGTGTCCCTTTCGATGGTCACGTCTAAAGAAGGGACACCTTCAATGTTGTGAAGGACCTCCACTACTATTGATAGTAGCAGCACAAGTAACGTTTGCAGGTTGGTGCTGTGGTGCAAAATCTTCTGGCATAGCTGGCGGTAATGTAGAAGTGGGTAAAGCATGAGAATATTGAGGTTGAGAAGAAGTGCAAAGCACATGAGGTGGTGATCTTGTTGGAGAGGACATGGGTAGATAGTACTCAGAAGAATGATAATGATGAGGTGAGGTAGAGGATGCTGATCGTGTTGGAGAAAGAGGGTGTTGAACATAATAAGCATTTGGCGCTGGGACATATGAAGGGTATGGTCCAGTTGGCAGTGGCCTCCCCCACAACTGAGGTTTTTGCCACTGTGGTTGGACATAGTATTTTTGTACGAACTCTAGATGTAACATTCCTCCCCAATGCTCATGTAAATGTGACAAGATTGGACATTGATCTTTGGGGTGATCATACAAGCAAATATTACATTGATACGTATGATTGACAGTTGAGTTCTTATCCTTATTATCTTCTACCCTTCTTTTTGATGGTCATGTGGTGTCTTGTCCTATTTCTCGATTTGGCATAGCTCGTCCTCTAATAATGTTGGCATATTCTCCACATATTTTATGTACCCAGTCTATCATCTTATTAATCTTTGCCTCAATTTCATCTAGTGATTGTAGGATTGGGAAACATGATTCCACCTCCTTGAAGTGAGTTGATTTCTCCTCCTAATGATCATGGATCCTTGTTAAGTTAAGATTTTGGTCCTGTTGAGAACTTTCAACATTCTCCCATTTGGCTATTTCTACTTCTTATTTTGCTATCTGCTTAATAAGCTCTTGGATTTGATGGTTTCGTAGCTCATATAGTTGACCTTGGGTGTACATCCCTAAGGTCTCCCTTGTTTCATTACGAAGCACATCTATAATACGGTACATTAGCCTTTCCTCAGAGAACCCATGGCCTGGGCAATTGTTTAACAGTGCATAATATCTTTCTAAGGCCATGTCCAAGGGTTCATGTTGTGCTTGTTTCCATTCTTGTATTTGTCTCCTCAAGGTTGACACTCTCACATAGGTTTGATATCTTTCGTTAAAAAGTTCTACCATTGTCATCCAACGTTGAATTTAATTTGGTTTTAACGATCTATACCATACTTTTGCTTGGCCAACGAGTGTCAGAGGAAAGAGCTTAAGTGTTTTCCACCCATTATCAATATTATTCCATGTACAAGCATCATAGAAGGCTTGTAAATGTTGTTGCGAATCTGAATCATAGCCTCCTGAAAACTTGGAAAAGTTGTTTAAATCAAGCACGAGTAGACTACTTTCCTTACGATGCCTGCGGGCTATTTGAACAACCTCCTATATTTTTGTTAAGCTTGTAGTGGCCAGTAGGGGTTCATTGTCACTAGGTATGTTATGCTTTCATGCATTGGGATGATTTTTTCTTTGTTTATGTTTATAAGAAACCCCCACTTCAAATTGCGTACTCCAATCTTCATTGTCATAATATTCATTGGTTCTCCAATGAATTGCCTCACTCGATGTGGCATTATTATAGTCTTGTAGGAGAGACATGGTTGTAAACCATGTGTGACTTAAATAAATTTTAATTTAATTTATTTTCTAAAGGATATATCGTTAATACTTGTTACAACGATCTGGTATGATGTAACTAATCTAAATAACTAGCACCCTCCCTGGCAATGACACCAATGATGAGTGGCTAGGTACCCCTATGCCCAATCATACGAATATGAGCGTTCATGCACGATCTGGTCAAACTCTGTGGACAGGCTAGTTGTGGTATCTAGATAGTCACACATTGATCGTAGTTTGCTGTCTTCCCACCTGGACTAGTATTTGCTTGTCACGTATGGTTTAGTCTAGAGTGAGGCATATGATGTGATCCTAAACTACTGCTACTCCTAGAGACAATGGAGAATAATATTGATTAAACTAATGAGTAATAGGAAATGAAGTCTAAGCTAACCTAAGTGCGATGAGCATCCATTCCTTAATCATTCGTACATATCTTGGACCTCATGCATGACTACTACTGGGATTATCAAGTGTAGATCCTAGGTACGCTACTGGGTTACCAAGTAGTCACACTTAAATGCTCATGATTAAGTCGTACTCATTCTGCATTTAACAATAGAAATAGTAAATGACGATAAAGAAATGTTAACTAAGAGAACAATAAATAACAATAACAATTAATAATAATAATTAAACTATTAAAACTAAGTGAATGCTGCAATGATGAAGTAATCTCAATCTTTATTTCCGATCATGTGCACATCCAAGTACGTCACACTCGAATAAAGGTGTCATACAATTACAAGCATCACACTGCGGGCATGCACTTAGGAAAATAATCTAACTCCTATGGAAACAAAATTCAAGGGCTTCGCTACAACTACTCGAAGCCTTCTTTAAATGAGGCAGAAGACCCTCTTATTTATAGGCCAGGATAGGCTGCTGCGTAAACGGGGCCACGTTGACGTAGGAAGGCTGTGTTGACGAGGCCACATTGACATGGCCACGTATACGAGGCCCCGTATACGCGGCCTAGTCGATGCATCAACTATATAGTGCTTCATCATCTACCAAAGAAGAACCAAGGATTCTTCATGATGCACATGAAGGATCTAGTGGCAACCACCACACGAAAAGAAGAACAATCATAAAGATTCTTATGGAATGATTTTTCTAGTCCATACTATTTAGGGATGCATTCCACTATCAATGTAACAATGGGATGACAACATAATTTGAGGAACTAGAATAGTGGATTTAACCATTAGAGCCATTTAATTTCTAGGGAATTTACTTCATGGCCTTCATCACACTTATGTTAAAAGGGATGTCATCTATTATTATTTTTATTTATTACTATCCAAAGTGAATAGAGGTTGTTATAGTCACTAATTGCACTACAGCAATCACTACCAAGTTCTTTGAGTAGCAAGTAGTAAATAGGTTTGGTAAGCCATGTACACTTGTTTTTGATAATGGAATATATTTCACTGGAACTACATTTGAAAAGTTGATGCTATGCTTAGGAGTAGCATAAATTTATCACACCTTATTATCTCAAAGCCACTTGATAAGCCAAGATTACAAATAGATAGATTACTAAGATCCTAATAAGTATAATTAGAAAATATGGGAAGGATTAGCACATAATTCTAAATGATGTTCTTTGGGCATGCCACTAAACTTAAAAAATTCTTGTAGGCTACTCTAATTATAGAAAGCTACTCTAATTACCTATCCGATTAGAATTTTATACATTTACAATTGTCTATGACCTTAACTTGGATCTCATTTTAGGAAAAATGGAAAGGTTGATGAACTTAAATGTGCTAGATGAAAATCGAATGATAGCCCTAATTCACCATGAGGTACAAAATATCAAATGCTTTGGAAGGGATTGTACATTGTCATGTTATTTACCAATTAGAAAAACATGCAAATTTACCATCCAAAAAATTCATAGAAATTAATTTTAACTAAATTTCAATACATAAATCGATATAGGGAACCCCTAGAAGTCACATCCATCTCATCATCATCCAACACCACTATTGCTCATTCCATTTTCTTCTTTTTTTTTTCTTTTTTTTATTTTTTTTCTTTTTTTGTCTTTTTTAGACCTTAGTCATGGGGAAGATACCCATTTTGAGCAAGGGTTGTGACTGCTTTTTACATTTTTTTTTAGCAATTTTTGATCATTTTTTATATTTTTAACTATTTTTCTTATTCTTTTATCTTCTTATTTTTCTAAATTTTTCATTTTTTATGTTTTTCTATTTCTTAGTATATTTTTATTTCTTCCTATTTCAATTTCTTTGTAATTTATTTCTTTATAATTTTCTATTTTTATTGAACCTTCTATTTTATAATTTTGTAAAATATTTCTTTTTGTGTTGTTGATCATGATGTAGAAATTTATATTTTTACTATATTCTTATTCTTTTATCTTCTTATTTTTCTAAATTTCTCATTTTTTTAATATTTTTCAATTTCTTAGTACATTTTTTATGTCTTCTTATTTCAGTTTCTTTATAATTTTCTATTTTTATTGAATCTTCTATTTTATAATTTTGTAAAATATTTTTTTTCTTAACTATGCTATTGATCATGATGTAGGAATCACATGTATGGTTGAAATTTTGTTCTATGTTCCTCGATTATGGAAGGAATAATTTAACATTATAGTAAGACCAGTACATCCATCTTACCATCTCCAAATAATAAGAGGTCATTATCATGAAAATAATGTGATCCTAATCACATTAATAACTTTAATTAATCCATGACCACTATGCCTTAATAAAACAAGGAAGAACTAGAAGGGTTTGAATAAGGATGTGAAATCAATGGGATTTGTTGATTCCTTGGACCTCCACCCTATGTCCCACTAGTGTCACATTGATGCATCACCATTTATGTTTTTATTATCCTAGAAAAATAATATTTAAAAGCAATGTATCATTGTTATATCACTAGAAATGCATGTGACCCATATCTAAAAGTAGACCTCTAGAAAATACAACAAATTAATTAATTAATTCACATGAATCCATTCTAGAAGTACAACTAGAAAGATATATAACCCATGTGTGAAGGTAGGCTATGCCCAAGAATCTCATGGTCTCTTAGACTAGTTCCACTATGTCACTAAAAATGTATGTGATCCATGTCTAAGGATGGTCCTTTGATGGCACTAGCATTGGCTATGTAGGTAGAAAAACATGTGATCCATATTTGAAGACTTACCTGTAACCCATGGTCAAGGTCCATAACTTTTACAATGTTAATTATTTATTTATTTTCAAAATTCTTAATGGTTGTTTTCCTAATTTCATGTTTGGATCATCTTGCCTTTGTGTGATGGCTAGTTGTTCTCATGGTAATGGATCCAAAAATGATAAAATCTAATATCACTACTAGTGGTTAGACTTGGTTTAGAATCCTGATTTATAGGTATGATGGTTATTTTAACCATGCCTCATACATGAGACCTACTATGATCATGGTAAGATACCTCACATCTTGATTCTCTTATTCTTTCTTAATTTATTTTACCTCACTAACATTGTGCAATTATGAATTTTGTAGTTATGTGTAACATACTATAAGTTTCTAGCTAATGTGGTGGTGTTGGTTAAAACATAACATGATTGACATTTTACCTCTAAGATACCTAAGAATATTTATAGAAATGCTTATGCAAGGGTAATATAAAAATTAGCCTACTTTGGGAAGTATCCACTTACATAGCTCTTGTCAAACATGGCCACATAATGATCTTGAGGATTGTAGAACTTAGAAGGGAGGGATGAATAGGTTTTCCAAATCAAAATTTATAGCCACAAAAATCACAACCAAATTTAACATGGTTCCCCAACTTGGGTAGTCCACACTCAAAGGGTAGTTCACTTGCACACCTTTGGACTATATTTCTTTGAAATGTGGTTTCAAGGGTACCACATCCTGTACAAGCTCTAAGCTTTGCTCTAGAATGTTTCGTCACTGTGAAACTACTCAAACCCACAGAGTCCCAACAAGCTTAGAAAGTGATTTAAGGGATCCCATAACCTTTACAAATTACTTTGGAGTGTTTTTATGCTACATAAACACTCAATCCAGCAAAATCCAAACAAGCTCAATATCAATGCCTTCCTGCAAGAAACACCTCAGCCCTAGAGGGGCAACAAGAGAGAAACAACATTACAAGGAATAAATATAATTCACTATATAGATCCTTGCACTTTGAGGTACAGTACAACACAATCAACAAATAATCAAGAAAAATTATTTGACAACTAAAGTAAACAACTACAATATACAATAATTAAATTGATAGTGACAATGCTTGCCCAATAATTTCATAATACCCAAGAATATGAAGTCTTCTTATAGCCTTGGAGTTTCCAAAATCACCTCAAAATTCATGTAATGGCTAGTGTAGATGTCTCCTTCAAGATTCAGACATCTCTCTAAAAATAATTTCAAGTCTAGGGAGACATCTCTTCTAAGATAGAGATTTCTTTTGAAAGGAAACATTTCCTATTCTTGGAAGACTTCTTCTCTAGGTATCCTCCATTTCAGCCAAGACACCTTCTACATCTATGAGACATCTTCTCCTGATAGGAAATGTCTCTTGCTTTTGGGAGACATCTCATCTACGTTTGAACTTTGATTGTGAAGCTTCCTCTTGATTCCTAGAGCATCTTGTTTTAACTTGTAGTCTTCTTTACTTGTCCATGCTTCCTTGAGTCCTTGTAGGCTTCTCTTAGACATCCTTGTACTCATCCATTCTCCCTTAAGTCCTTATAGTCTCTACTTTGAGATTTATTGTAGATATCATTCTCTGAGCTCTTCTTCATGCCTACAAAAGCATCACATTTCACAACATTCTATGTTCTCCATTTTTCTTAAGATTTTGACATACCAAAAGGTCAAAAATCTCCCCCTTTTTGGTGATGTCCAAAACTTAAGAAAATGGATGAGTTGATAAACTAATGAACAATAATAATAAGCATTAAATATTAAGATGTATAAATTCTAATGGTAGCCAAGAACTATGAAAAAGGTTCTAAAGCTCAAGGCACGGGGTATCAAATGGGTGAAATATAAAAATGAATATATACTATGTAAAGGCCAAAACCTATCTCCAAACAAAGCAACAACAAACAATATAAGAAGCATAAAATGTCATCATAAACGATCCATATCCACAAAGTTTCAATAATGCATATAGCCAAAAAAAATATCATAAGACCATCATACCAACATCCAAGCAACAAAACTATCTTCCTCTTTTTAGACATCATCAAAAAGAAGAGGGAACATTTGAGGATCCTAGTCACTGAGTTTTGTAGCATCATTTGAATCCTCCTCTGAAGCAGATGTAATATGAGAAGGTCTATAGGTCTCCTCATCAACATCATCACTACTAGTGTTGGAGACATGTTGAACATCATCATCCAATAGCAGCTAAAATAGAGCTCTCCTCAATCAAAGCTTCACTCGAAAATAGGAGGAGGCTGGTGGATTTGGCTATGATGGAGGTTTCTGTGAAGATTAGGAAGCCCCCTTCCTCTGATAAGTAATTGGATTAGCTAGTCTTCATTGGGAAAAGATCCCAAAGATGCTCTCCATGGCCTACTTCTCAAAAGACAATAGAGTGTCATCCTAATACCATGCTGCATAGGAGTAGGATGCTCCTCCTAGACATGTGCTAGTGGTGTATTAGGCTCAAAATCATATTCATTTCTCAAGTCATAAGCTTGGTAAGTTCCACCTACTATAGAGTGTCTCATTGGGGTAAGAATTTCCTCCTTACTATTAGAAATAGGAGTGGTGATCTCCTTGAAATGTTATCCATCTAGTGGAAGAGATACTCTCATAGCATCCATTCTCTTACATAAGTAAGAGAGGTTCCTGCCAAGCATCCCAAAGGTACAAGAAAATAGCCATAGTAGCTTCTTCAAGAAAGATCTCATTTGCTCACCAGTAAATTTGGATCTTCTTAATTGAGGATGATGATGCTATTCTCATTCTCTATGACGGAGGTATCTTAGTGCTAGGTCCTACCTCATCTGCATGTGAGGAGCTCCTTTTCTCTACATACTCTCCAAGGCTCCTCTTGTCTTTCAACAAAGGAATCTCTGGAATAGGCACACTCTAGCAAATTAGGAGAATGATGAGGTGAGGATGTTCAAACATCCTCTTTGATGTAGATGTTTAACATGTCATAGCAAAGAAAATTTCCCAAGTCAAGAGGTTGTCCTATGAGTATATAGTAGAAAACAAAAGCTTGGAGTGACAACATATAACTATAACTCCCTCATTTTACAATAATGTTATATAAAATAGTGAGAGACAAGGAGAAAGCATCTATAGACATCCTATTCCTATAAACCCTGCCTCTATCAAAAGACACTAACTCTCCAAATAGGGCATCATAGAACTCACATGTGTAATAAGAATTATGTTATTTGAAAAGATATTTAGTCATAGAAGAAATAGCAATCCTAAAAACATCAATACTAGAAATTCCAAGTAGAGCATTTACTACTTTGGTAGATACATCAAGCATTAATCCCCCTACCATAGTATTGAAAGCTCCAACTGTAGCATCAATAATCACAATATTATAAAATAATTCTTTGATGAGAATTTTAGAAACCATGAAATCCATAGAAATGAATGTAACCTAGTTTAAAACTTGGAAATCACTCATCAATGCTTGCTGCCAATGTATAGGAAAATACAATGTATGCTTACAGATAATGTTTATAGTTCAAGTTACCTCAAACTGATGCTGGGAAGTTGTAGATTTGAATTGGGGCATGTGGGAGCAAGGTTTTCTAGAAGAACTTTCCCTAGACTTCTTCTTGAGTGATGGCTTGGATTTTCCAACCTTATTTTACACTATGAAAAGAGAGAAAGTGTTTATAATAGTAGAGAATGAAGCCCTGGTCATCTCCTTAGAGCTATGATCTTCTGCCTTGGGTCGTCTCATGCTTGAATGAAGAAAACATAAGGATTTGAATTCATATAGCAATGTTCAATGGGGATTTTTAATGAAAGAAAATACATCTCTTTAAAAAGAAAGGCATCTCGTCCACAAATAAAAACTAAAAGAAGATGTCTCATTTTAAAAGAAGACATCTTTGTAACACTAAAGGAAAATATAGGAAGACATCTCTTTCTAGAAGAAGACATCTCCTTTTGGAAGAAGATGTCTCCTCTAAATGAGGCTTAACAGGATAGGGTTCAGGAATTTCTACCGAGGGATATAGTCTTAAACTATGCACATCAAATATTATCTTTCTTGTTAAGGAAAATGAAGGTTCCTAGAGTGCAAAAGAATGAGATCCCTATTTTGAGGTTTTTCTTCTAAGAATGACTTCTTCAATTTCTAAGGAATTGCTACCTCTCACAAATTTCTTGGAGAGATTCTTCTCATTTCCCTATACTTTCCTTTTGATCCTCAATTCCTTCTTAACACCCTTATCCTTTTGAGTTGTCCAATTCCTCCGATGGTCCTACATAGTCTCCTTTCTCAATGCATTTGGGTAAGACCAAGAAGTCTTGTGGTATGACCAAATATTCATGTAATAAAACTTTAAATTTCACTCCCATTGTGCATGCCCAAATTTATGATAATAATAACATCTCTCTTTCCTATAATAGTTAAAGTGATCATACCTAGAAGCTACTCTTGATTGAGATGTAGTGCCTGGTAATTCTTCTTTCTTTGGGGTAGCCTAAGATTGAGATGGGGTGGGTGTAGAATATTCATCTTGTGTATAACATTCAAACCCACTCTTATCATGTGAACTCCTTCATTATCCTAAGACCATCTAAAGGAACTCTTTCCCTTTAACTAGCCTTTCATTCACAAGATTCACATCTACAAGCTCTTCCTTCATCTGCTCACAAGACTTGGTTAGCTCTTTATTCTCAGCTCTAAGGTTTGAGATTCCTTTTGTGAGATCTAAAATCTTTAAATTTAATTAATAGATGTCCTAATTATTAATTTTTACTTATTTACTCAACTTAGTGCAAAGATGTTGAAGTGATAAAAGTTCAATGGATATAAGTTCAAACATTTCTTATTCAATTTTCTATTCATCATCTAAGGTGTTAGCATCATCATCTGTAAGGGCCATACAGATGAGATGTGAGTCCTTTCCATCATTCTTCACCTCCCCTTGACTATGTTCTTCATCATCCCAACTTGTTTAGAAGTTGATCTTTTTCAACTCTATATAATTTCTGTCCCTCCTTTGCAACCTATCATTACTAGGATACTTAAAGGCCACATGGCCTCTTCCACCACAAACCAAACATTCTACAAAAGAAGAATCAAAATTGGAACTTGAAAAATTTTTACGTCTTTCCTTACCTTTGAATTGATTGGCTCTCTACTGATTGTAGCTCTTGTTTCTTTTTTCCATCATCCTCTGCAACTTCCTTGAGACAAAATTTATTTCTTCTTCACTACCCTCATCTAGCTCAACAAGTTCCTTTTCTTTGGAGGATGATTTTAGGTCTATGGGTTTTTGTTGAATATTCCTTTCACTTATGAGGTTTATTTCATAAGTAATAAGAGCACATTGAAGCTCTTCAAACTTTAGGAGATAGAAATATTTAATTTCTTCCATGGTAGTAACCTTTGATTTGAACTCAAGTTGGAGAGTTCTGATCATCTATATTATGACATCACTTTTAAAAAATCTTTACCAATATCTCTAATAGCTATAACAAGATCATTTGCTCTAGAGAAGTAATCTTTTATTTTCTCTCCTTCTCTCATTTTGAGTATATCATGTTCACTTTGAAAAACAAAGAGTTTAGATTGCTTAACTATTAAAGTTCCCTCATAAGTAGCCTCTAAAGTTACCCAAATTTCTTTGGCCATTTTACAACTAGCTACTGTATTAAATTAAGATTTTTTCAAGGTGCAATGTAAAAAAAAATTTCTTTTGAATCAAACACAAACTTATCTTTTTCTTCTTGCATTCATTTGCTCTATGGCTTGATGGCCTTTGTTGTGCTATCGATTGGTGGTGTGTAGCCTCCAAGGATGAACTTCCAAACTTCAAATTCCATGGAATTGAAGAAGCCTTGCATTCTTGCCTTCCAATAGAAAAAGTTAAACCCATTAAAAATTAGTGGCTTTGTGTATAAAGTCCCTTTCATTGTCCACTCTTGAAAGTTGATGTAGAACACAAGAGTACCCAGCTCCGATACCACTTGAGGATCGTAGAACTTACAAGAGTAGGATGAATAGGTTCCCCAAATCAAAATTTATAGCCACACAAACCAAAACCAAATTTAACATGGTTTCCCAACTTGGGTAGTCCATACTCAAAGGGTATTTCACTTATACACCTCTAGGCTTTGCTTCTCTAAAATTTGATTTGAAGGACACCACACCCTATACAAGCTCTAAGCTTTGCTCCATAGTGTTTCATGGCCATGAAACCACTCAATCCTAAAGGGTCCCAACAAGTTTAGAAAGTGGTTTAAAGGATCCCACAGCCTTTACAAATTAAGCTCTACTCTAGAGTATTTTCATGATAGAAAAACATTGAATCCTATAGGATCTCAACAAGCTTAATATCAATGGCATCCTACAATAAGCACATCAACACCAGTAGGGCAACAAGAGAGATAAAATTACAAGAAATAAATGTAACTCACTTTATAGATCCTTGGACTTTTAAGTACAGTACAACATAACAAAAAATAATCAAGCAAAATGATTTGACAACTATAATATACAATGATTAAATTTATAGTGATAATGGTTGCTTAATACTTGCACAATACCCAAGAGTATGAAATCTTCTTATAGCCTCAAAGTTCCCAAAATCACCTTATAATTCATGCAATGGCTATCTAACTACTAGTGTAGATGTCTCCTTTGAGATTGGGACGTCTCTCTGAAAATAACTTCAATTCTAGGAAAACATCTCTTCTAAGATAGAGATGTCTTCTCTTGAAAGGAGATGTCTCCTATTTTTAGGAGATTTCTTCTCTGAGTATCCTCCATTTCAACTAAGACATCTTCTATATCTAGGTGACATCTTCTCTTAATAGGAGACATCTCCTATTTTTGAGTGATGTCTTCTCTGCATTTGAACTTTGTTTCCGAAGCTTCCTCTTGATCATTGAAGCATCTTCTTTTAGCTTGTAGTCTTCTTTACTCTTCCATGCTCCCTAAAATCCTTGTAGTCTTCTCCTAGACATCCTCATACTCATTCATGCTCCCTTAAGTTCTTGTAGTCTCTACTTTGAGACTTCTTATGGATGTCATTCTTTGAGCTCTTCTTCATGCCTACAAAAGCATCACATTCCACATGATTCTATGTTCACCATTTTCCTTAAGGTTTTGACATACCAAAAGGTCAACAAATCTACATATTTAATAACATCATGGACAAATTCCATAAATTCATACATTTTGTAAAATCCATTTTCCCTCAATTTATAATGATGTTTAACAATTTTTAAATCACTTTAATGATTTTTCCTATTTATTAGTTTTTTAAAACCTTAATAATTAAATTTCATGATTTCCTCATCTTAGAAGTATCAATGGGACTCATGAATTTGCCTAGCCAATCCTAGGAGATTTCACACATTCATTTAAATATAAATTAAGTATTCAAAACTTTAAAAATTAAGTGAAAATGTATGTTTATAGAGGCAACATTGGTGATGTGATGACACAACTATAATTTCATAGTATATAAATTCTATATATAATATGTGGAACCCCTCCAAATTCATCATTTTTCATCCAAACTCCTAGGAAATTTTTGCTATTATTAGATCATAAATCCTCTTAGATGTGATATATTGATATTCAAATGTTTGTTTCATTTCATTTACCAATCTTTGAGCTCTACATTGTGAAGATATTTACAACATGAATTTCAAAATTTTTCAAATGCCTAAATTCGAATGGTTAAGGTAACTAATGATAATAATTAACCATATTAACTAAGAACATGATTATTTTAGTTATTATATTCCTTTAGAAATGTAATCTTACAATCACTTTAAGCCTTAAACACTAATTTTTTTGAAATTATTGATCTAAACAAGGGTTGGAACATTGAAAAAAATTAGCAAAGATTAATACTGACTCTTTGATGATTGCAAATAATACCCAAATAAGTTTTTTAGATTAGAGATCCCTTACAAGCATGGAGAAAGGGGCCTTTAGGAGTTAGATAAGAATGAGGACATGACACAAAGCCACATCAATATTAGTCCTAACTTCAACAACCAATGCTTGAAGAACTAGATATGTAGATTGTAAGGCAAGTACAAATGAAGTAATTAGTACAAGAAGAGGTACCTCTCACTAAGTTAGAAGTAACTCTCATGAACAAGAGCTTAGAGACAATCTAGGATAATACCATCTCACACAGTGTGCATCTAGAACTTAACTTTGCTTTATTTTTAGAGTTTCTTTTATAAGAGGTGCGGGAACATGTGCAAGCCTCGTCTCTCTAGCTAGCCTTTGTACTGATGGAAAAAATCAATGGTGGAAAACTAAAAGAATTTGTACAAAATAATTTTAACCCTAGGATTCATGGCCTCAAAAGGGTGTGGGGTACCTTAGGTAGTCTTTTTGATCATCTAAGGACTTGAAAAATCTATTACTAGGAGTGACAAATAGAAAAAAGGAAAAACATGTAAATAAGATTTTTAGCACTAGATCCAAGAATAAACTAAGAGAAACGATGTGGCGAAAATAAAAACTACAAAATTTCTATTAAATGGTATGAAAAATTATTGTAAAAAAAAAGGTTTACAAAGTATAAATTGAGGCTTTTATAGCCTAAGAATATAGAAATTATCATTTGAGATTTGGTGTAGGTAGATAGGGTGTGTTCTGCACTTGTCTGACTTGATTGTTCACCTCTAGAATAAATGCTACTACAAGGTCTCTCTACTCTTAGAAATCATCACTAAAAAAGGCTCTAAAAGGTTGTAAAAATTTGCAACAATTTCTCTACTACTTTGTGAAAACATGTCCATCTTTCATGCCAAAAAGATATCTTCTATGTGTTGGAAAGATCTACCAAAAGGTTTTTATCAAAAGATTTGCCAAAAATATCTACCAAGAGAATTACCCCCAAAACATTTTAAGAATGATGTTAAATTTATCTTACAAAGGCCTTTGATTTGCTATTCTTTTTTTGGTTATGTTTCCACATGCTTTCTACACCGTTACACAACAATTTTACCCATTTTCATGGTCCACAACTACAGCATATGGGCCACTAGCGTTTTTGACTTTTTGTGCTTTAATTGGAAGTTTTTTGACATTTTAGCTCAAATATGCTTGAAACACCATTAAAAATCGCGAGTCGGCTTCACGCAAAGATTCGCAATTCAGGCAAGGGTGCATCTCAGCATTCCAGAGGGGGGAATAAGACAGAGCAACGCCAAGAGGCGCGTAGCATCAAGTCCGCAACTTCCTGTGCAGACTCCTAATCTTTCTATGCTTTTGACTATTTACGCTATATCACGCGACATAGCATAATGACGCTCAGCGTGGTGGTGTTTCGACATAGTCCAGCATCAGAAGGATAGTTGCTTCAGCATAGGGAGAAGCTTAAGCAGCGTGATATGCGATCTCTTGTGTTAAGTCTTTTGTTCAAGGACACGTTTACACTCTATCACGCACGGCAGCATAATGAGCGTAACAAGCTCCAAAATAGTCGAAGGCAGAGTCCAGAGAAGCATAACGTTCGACACTTTTTCTCCCGGCGCATAAATAACTTGTCTTTACACTCGGTACGCAGCGGTGCGTATCATTGCGTATTTCATCACTTAGGCCAGACATTGTTTACGCTTCGTTACGCGCAGCTGCGTAGTGAGCGTAAATTAGTCATTATTTACGCCTCGTTACGCGCAGTTGCGTAGTGAGCGTAAAACAATTTTGAGCATGTTGTTTTTATACCGGATTACGCTCATACACGCAACACAACGCGAATGAGTGTAATACAGCCTGAAAGAAATTGAAGCACGCTCAACATGTACCTGCTCTTCACGCGCACAACACGCAAACGAGCGTGTTGTGCGTAGTCACAGTCTGACTTAAAATGATCAAGTCAACGGAA
>MNCI01016659.1:0-33744 GCA_015680685.1 Gnetum montanum | reverse complement strand
ACCCCTGAAGCCTTTTTATAAGGTTCAAAGGTAGTTACATATTCAAAATTATCTTACCTAACTTCTCTCCCAAGTAACTTGGCCAACAAGTTAGGAGGTTACTTGCCTAACAAGTTAGGTAAGTTACAAAAAATCTTGGATGGTTGTAACCACCATAGAGATAAAAAATGCTACAGTTGACAAGTGTCCCATATAGTTGCTAAGTGTCTTCATGATAATCCAAATTAAAATTAGTTATAAATATTATAGTTGTAACTATCATAGGAAGTTACAACTTCCATAGGAATAAAAGGGATAATAGCCAAATGTCTTCTTTACAAATGATGTTATACAAAAGTCCTTTAAATTTTCTTTTCCTTTCTAAATCATGAAAATTTTATCTAAATCATAGTGATAGAAATAGTAACCATGGAGTTGTTGCATACATGGATGGGTTAATATATAAATATATCTGTACGTTTGTAATATTTGTCCATCTATCTTATGCTTGGGACCCATGGTTTACTTCTTGCCTACCATCAACCTCTGTCTATCCAAATCATTTGCAAGTTGAAGGGTTTAAACCTACAAAATGTATTAAAATGAAACGCTATGCCATAGTAGTTATATTCGATAATAATTCCGACGTAAATGGGTGGACCTCCACATATTGATTCAAAAATTTTGCTAAAATAATACCTGCTAAAAACATGGTGAATCCAAGCTTAGATTTTTTTGTTTTTGCTGTAGTCCATGGACAGACGTTCAAGAATAAGGGATTTAAGCCCATCCTCCACCAATGGCATTGAAAATCAGAAATCTTGATGACTGGTGCAGTGGTGGGGGACTCACTCCAGACTTCACAAGCAGCAGCTAGTTTAGTGTAACTGCTACCATGGTAGCTTTTGCCCAAGAAATAGTGGGATTTTATTATTATCAGACTTACCTCAACAACACCAGATCGTGGCCGCAGCCGAGAGGAGACGAATGTTTTTTATATCCATTTTTGTTTCAATCATGGTGGAATTAGTTGCAAAATATCTATCACAGGAGATTGGCTATAAAGACTGGGCTAAGGGTATCGTTATCAACGGCAGACATCGGTAGAGTCCTCCGTACCCATTTTCATGACCACCGCGACCATGTGATTCTGTCGGTGTACATAAATAACATCATGCTAGTGTCACTGCCACCCTCTCCACCATTGCCTTCGATAATGGCCAACAAAATGCTGCCAAAAATCGTAGACCTTCCAATGGTGCACATGCCCTGGCGCATCGCACTCATGCCATGGTGAAAGCACCGACGTTGTCGTCCATGAGCATGATGTCATTGATGGAGGCCTATAAATTTGCTACACAGCTGTACTATCTGGGTTCTGTTTGTGTTGCCAACAACTGCGTGAGCGAGGGTTTTGGCATTTTTCCTTGGATGCAGCAAGTGTTTGACAGAATGTTTGTAGTAAATGATTTGAATTTGTATAATATCCTAGTCTGGATTTTGGTATGGGATTTGTCCACAGTGCAAAGATTGAAGAGAATTTTATTTCTGGTANTGTCCACAGTGCAAAGATTGAAGAGAATTTTATTTCTGGTATGCTGTAGTGTGGGTTCATGTAACAACCATTCAACCCATGTTTCCCAACTCGGTACCTTCACAAGGTGCATGAAATAGCCTAATAAAATTAAACATGTAGAAACTGAAGACTGCAGAAAAGAAAAGTGTATCCACTCTAAGTTCACATCCTAGGAGGATAATGATGCTGTTGATGAAAGTTGATAACAGGAACATGCCAAATATATCAACCTTCACATAACCATGGCTGAATGAATCTCGTATGAACTTAAAGGAGAAAATCTTCATTGTCCGATTCCAACTCATAATCACCATTTAAATCTGCCATTGTTATATGACGTAGCATTCTGTGAATCCTCCTAGCTCTGATTTGGGTGTCCTATTCGATAGAATTATCTGCATCTTCATCCATGTCAACGAAAGATGCATTCTCAAAATCCGCAAGAGGATGTTGCTCTTCATAATTTGTTAAGACATACTTTCTTGAATGCTCAGTAAAAGCAAAGTCCAAGGTTGAAATGGGTCTCCCAAAAACATGCACATGGCATATGTAGATATAATATAGTCCGTCAAATTCCTGAACTTGAACCCTTCCCATGAGTTCAATTTGCAGTATGTTTCCAATGCATAATACCGGGTGAGGAAGTGTGAAAGCCTGCAACTTGTCCTCCTAAAGCATGGCATATTCTGGTGACACATAAGTCCAAATGTATTCTTCCGATGATGATTTATCAATTGCATCAGCTAGAGTCTTCCCTTCTTTTTCAGTTGTATTAGCTAGAGTCTCCTCTTCTTTTTGAAATGATGAAGCCCAATGCCCAAAGCGAAAATGAATTGTCATGGCTGAATATATTAGAGATCCCCTATGAAAATAAGCTTTCAAGGGCCGTATTTGAACTTCATGTATGATCGAAAAGTTTGTGTGCATCCTGTATGTCAATGTCTCAGGAGCCTTTGTATCAACTAATCCTTTACTTGACTAATAAGAAGGCCTGCCTTCATAAGTATGCCTTCAATCTAAAGTATGATCAATGCTTTCATTAGGGTAAATAATATAATTCCTTGTTTGCTATTGTACTATCTTCCATTCTCTGATAAAGGAATAATCTGGCACTTCAATTTCGTATCCCAAGTAGGTCTCAACATCATTTTATTTAATAGTAAATAACTTCTCCAAAACACCCATCAACCCATAACCTTAAAGCTACATGTTTACTTATAAATTGTCAAACATACGATGTTCCAATTTTGGATAAGATAGTCCTACTGTTCCATGAAATGGCCAAATGTGCCAACATAAATTATGGTCCATTGTCTGTAACTATGGTCATTGGTATGCCAAAATACACTACAATGTTATCTAAGATGAGTTTGCAAACTTGCTCAAATTTAGTCTTTCTTAGGGGAATAGTCTCAGTTCACTTTGTAAAGTATTCAATTATAGTGATGATGAAGCTATGTCATGCAGAAGACTTAGGTGTTATAGGTTTAATGATATCCAACCCCCATTGTTGAAATGACCATGTTATCTAAGTGGCATGCAACTCAATTGGTGATACATGTATAAGGTTGCTATATCATTGGCATGTGTCACACCGCTTAACCTTCTATAGGTAGTCATTTGTCATCTGGGGCAAATAGTAGCCTAATCATCTAATTTGAGTAGCCATAGCTCTAAGTCCTATATGTCCTCCACAAACACCCTCATGAATCTCCTGTAGGATTATTCTAGCTTTGATTTTACCTAAGCACTTTAGGAGTATGCCATAATAGGATCATCAACATAATGCATTATCACCTATGATGACATACTATTTTGATTGCTTACATATAACATCCTTCTGAGCAGTAGTCAGGCCTTGTAAGGATTCACCATGCATAAGGTAAAATTTGATATCATCATACCATTACCTAGTAGGAGAAATATGAATGACAATCACAAAGGAATCCTTAGTGTTTTGCATGATGGGAGTAGCACAGTCCACAATTAAGATGGAAAACTTACTAGCACATCTAGTTTCACATTGAGGGCTAATGATGAAATTGCATCAGCTATGGAATTCTCATTTTGGGATATTTTTTGGATATCAATATCTATGAATTTTCATACCATTTACTTTCCTAGGTCATAGTATGGTTGTAATTGTTTGGCCTTACATGCATACACGTAGATTACTTAGTTAACCACAAGTTGTGAATCACCTTCAATTCCTAAGCATCTAACTCCTAGGTCATAGGCTACCATCATCCCTTTGGTCAAACTTTCATACTCTGCTATGTTGTTGGTACATGGGAACTCAAAAAGATAGGTGAAGAATTAGATTTCACCAAATGGAAATGTTATGATGGTAGGAACACCAACACCATGGGTTGTTGAAGCTCCATCAAAGTGCATGATTGCCTCATAACCCTTAGGTAGTTGACAAGCAGTGTTAACAAGCTTATTAGGGAACTCAAGAGCAATGGATAATTGGTCATAAATAGGTGAAACTATAAGTTTTATGGCTATATCTTAACCTTTTGTTGAGAATTGAGAGACACAATGAAGATCAAACTTTGTGGTTATGGCTTTCCATTGGGCTATACGACTACTTTCATAAATGTTGATCATTAGGGATTTGAGAATGTTATCCTTGAAAATTATGTTAGCTTGGCTTCTAAAGAGGTAGTATCTCAACTTCTTCAAGGAGAAGACTAGACCTAGACAATACTTCTCCATTTTAGTGTATCGGGTCTTGTGGGAAACTAATGCATGGCTAAGGTAGTACACTGGAATTTCTACTCCATCATCATGTTTTTGATAGAGTAGAGAGGAAATGGAAATATTAGAGGTGGAAAGGTAGATGTAAAATATTTTACCATTTTAAAAATGATAGAATTTTGGTATTTGTGCTAACTCTTTCTTAAGTTTTTCAATGGCCTCTTTCCATTCAGCCATCCACTCATAGTGAACCCCTTTCTTAAGCAAGTGTTGTATGAACTATAACTTATCTGTAAGCCTAGTGATAAGCCTACAAATAAATTGTAATCTACCTTGTAATTCTCAAAGCTCCTCAAGGTTGGTAGGTGCTGCTAATTTAAATATGGCCTTAACCTTATTAGGATTGACATGAATTCCTACTTCAGATACTACAATGCTAAGCATCTGCCTAGTCTTGATACTGAAGACATACTTCTTAGGATTGAGCCTAAGCTCATATTTGAAGCATCATTTAAGCACAAGGTCTAGGTCATTACCATGGTCATTGGCTATTTTGAACTTAATAAATTTACAATCTACATGATCATTAAGTAAACCTAACATGTAATTGTTGAATATATAGGTCATGGCTCATTGATAAGTTGTTTTAGTGTTCTTAAGGCCAAATGACATCATAGTATAGAAAAAGATACCTCATGGGGATCATAAAGGTCATGATAATTTGGTGATTTGGATTGATCCTAATTTGGTTATATCTCGAAAATCCATCCATAAAGGACAACAAGGCATGTCCTACCATAGTATCGATAAGGTGATCAATATTAAGCAAAGGGAAGTCATACTTGATAGTTGCTTTATTTAGGTCTCAAAAAGAAATGGAAATATGGATAATCCTATTTTTCTTAGGGACTATCACTATTTTAGATACCTATTCTACATAATTGACAACCCTAATGAAACCAACTTTGTAGAGCTTTGAGATCTCATCATGCATTGCCATGGCCAATTTTTTTCTAATTTTACACGCTTTTTGCTTAACTAGTGTAATGCTAGGATCTAGTATGATGTTGTGTTAGACTAAACATGGGTCTAGGCTTGTCATGTCTTCATATGACTAGCAAAAGGCCTTAATGTTTCTTTGTGGGACCTTGGTGATGTCTTGACCATATTGAGGTTCCAATGAGAAACTTAGTCTAAGGGTTTTCTCCTTACCACTGTGTGCTATGATAGGAACCTCAAATAGAGAGGCTTTGGTTATGTCCCCTACTTCTAAGTCAAGGGTTTTGACTAGGTCTTCAAGTCATTGTAGATGTTTCTCTATTGAGGCTATGTGGTCTACCAGACTCTTAGGCTTAATGTCTAGGTAATTGTTGGCGACCGTTTGGGACGTGACCGCCAACGAGTATCCTCGAATAGGATTTAGGTGCCTGCTGGTCTCTAGCAACACCAAGGCCCAGATACTTCTAAATAAACTCAATATTTAATGTGAGTATGTGCATGTGCTATTGCGGCGTGTGGTTGTGTGAAATGTAACGATTGCGTTGTGAGTAAACTACAACTGACTTACTTTAAAGAGATTCAGCCAACTTTGCCAAGTACTGTGAGTTGTTGAAAGTTTCCTATTTTGTTCAACTGCCTAGTCTACGCGGACCTTATAATACCTATTTTTAACAAATAAAATTTTGCAAAAACATTTGAGCACAACTCCGCAATCTACTCCTAATTTTCCCCAGAGAAAGAGATAGTTCCACAAGAAAACTAGAAATAGAGCAAGATTCGATGGAAATAGATAGAAAAGAAAGGAAAGAAATTTAAACAAGGTAGAATGACACGAGTAAACACTTCACAATAAAGCTATCCCAAATTCAATATCTACGAATTGTTCAAACTTCCAAGGCTCAAACAAGCAATTTCTTCAAGATAATCCTACTATGCTACCAAAAATTGCTGCGTAAACTACCACGTACGAGACTTCATTTTGACTAGATAATAGATGTCAATGATTTCATTCAAATAGAACCTTTGAATTGACAATTTCTAATTGAGACACCATGGAAATTCACTTTAAAGATAAAAAGAAACTATTCTAGTTCCATCAAAATACCAAAGATTTTCTAAACCCTCTTGACTACTAAAGTTTTCAACGGTGTGAGTACAAACAGAGGCTCTCTTACAACAATCCCAATAGCAGTTCCTATACGTTGCACAATAACAAAATTTACTACTAAATGTTCTTAAGGCTTTTAAACACAAGCGCTTCTATGGCAAAATTTTAATAGAAATTTCTATCGAGCAACAAGAATAGTAAGAGCAATCTAAAAATCCCAAAATTACTTGCCAAGGATGATACTATATAAACCATATCTAAACAATTTAAACAAAACAGAAAATAAAATACATAACTCACAGGACCATGACAAAGAGGCTGAAATATTCACTCTAGCAAGCCATCTTACAAGCAATCGTTCACAATTTCTTCTTTACAAAGCTCTTCTCAAGAACCCAAGTGTGTCTCCGAGTGAGAGCCCAAGTGTGATCCCAATGTCTTCTCAAAAGTGTGATGTATCAGACTTCCCAAAAGTCCTCTCTTCTTCAAAAAATTGAGATCCTTCTAAAAAATTGACATACTCTCCCGCTTGACCTCTGAAGCCTTTTTATAGGATTCAAAGGTAGGTAGGGAAGTTACATATTAAAAAATATCTCACCTAACTTCTCTCCCAAGTAACTTGGCCAACCAATTAGAAGATTACTTGCCCAACAAGTTAGAAGGAAGTTATGTAGTTAGGGAGTTAGGAAGTTATACATAGAATTAGGAGAAATTTATGCTAACATTAATATTTATATTAAATGTAATGTGATATTACAAATAAATATTTTAAATATTTTAACATCAATATTGCAAATATTTTTATGGGTAGTAACTTATATATAATAATGTTTTAAAATAATATTTTATGACTTGGGATAATTAAAGGCAAGTTTTCTAAACTAGGGCTTCACACTATAGGTACTTCATTAATGGTTATTATATCTATATATATGTATATATGTTGATTAATTTGTTAGATATTTTAACCACCTGATGCTTAAGTTATAAACGAGTGATAGTAATAAAATAATTTTACATACATCTTGGTGAAAGTAGAAGAGTTAATGGGTTAAAATAATTCTTCTTCGTCTTTCCTGGTAAATTGCGTAGATAATCAGCAATAGTTCCAAAACAGCAAGCGTAATCTGCTGGTTCGTTTTCTCCTTTCTCTGCACAAAAGGTGTAAGAACCAACACATGTTCTAACCAAGATCCAAAGTGCTGTATCAACTAAAACTGTATGTTTGAACTGCCACCGCACAATAAGGCCCTGCTAAATTGTAACCAACTGCCACTGTGGGAGAAGGCTCTGCCATTGCATCTGGGATTTTTGTTTTGCCCCCAAATTGGCTTAGGGCTTCCTGCATTTTTTAAATTTTTTCTTGAATAGTTACTGCCATTGTCATTGATCATAGAACTAGGGGTGAATGTATTGTGGATTTGCATCTGGTGAAACCGTAGGAACCTTCAGAACCGTTGCAGCCCGCAGAACTGAAACCGCTACGGCCGGTGAGTGCAGTGTGGTTGGACTTTCTATCCTCTCCTCTATTTTTCTCAGCTACCACGAACTTCCGCTTAATGATGTGATAGATTTCTGTGAGAGTGCACAAGAACACCTCCTCTACGTTAATGGCTTCAAGGGCTGACGTCTTGAAGAAGAGCAGACCCTCCTTTTGTGCGAATTCCTGCGCATCCTCCTCAGGCACATCACGTTCATTAAGTCTCTGTACAGTACTATTGTTAAATAAATACCCACATTTCATTTGGCGTGCTGTCCCCTTAGGAGAATTGTTGCAGGCATTTCATTTGCTGTTACTGCGTTTTCTATACACAGTGCCGTTTTGGAGGCCCCTTCTCGCTCTCATCGCTGCGGATTTTTATTTTTATTTTCTAATATTTTACAAGGTAGAAATGGTCACGGAGAATTGGAATTCCAGTAACGAAGCGCTGGCACAACCCTTGAATAATCCTATTTCTACCTTTTTACATGAATGTTTCTTTTTGCAAGGTATTATTTGGAATTGTGCCGTGGAATAATTGATCGCTATACTCAGTTTTTGATTGGTACCGTAAAATTTGGTTCACATACCATGGTCCCTTGCAATAATGCAAAGCACCTCGTGTGTTTTGTAGAATTCCACTTTTTCCTTTTTATTACAGAGAGAAATATCATGCTTAGCCATGAAATTTTAAATAATATATTCTTGAATTTCACAGGAGAAATAGCTTCACCCTGCACCAGATTGCTAAACTTGCAATTATTAGGCTATTCATCTGTAAATCCCAATGGATCATAATAAATTATTAAGGTAGAACAACACATTGGTGATTCTGTACTTATCAACAGGGCTTTGTAAGCTTACTATAGAAATGATGCTCCAATATATTTTCTTAAAATTAAAGGAATGCCTTTTGTTCACTTATTCTTTTCCTTTCAAACTGAAAATTTAGCTACTTCTCCAAAAATTCTCAACTAATTTAAGCCTGCTTCATGAAATGGCCAAATGTGCGAACATTTCTGCCCCCTTAAAAGCTTAAAGAAACTTGTGCAACCTCATTTCAAAACTAAAACATCCTGAAATTTTGATTGAATTTTTACATTCAAAAATAAATCTTTTTTGAGGAAAATTCCCATTTAACATAAGGTGTGATGAGACAAAAACCTCATTCCTAGGAGAAAATCAAACTATACATAACAAATTGTACATTATCAAGTCCTTTATGGACTACTCTTGGGATGGAAACTGAATTGTGAGGGTTACCCTAGTGGGAATCCTCATCTCTCTAACTGTTTCATAGGAAATATTTGATGTGATGAAGGTGGTCCTATTGCTTTCGGGCTTGGTGGAGCTCTCACCTTGATCTACTGGAGCTTTCTCTTCAACACTTTTTTCATTTTCCTTTTCGGATGAGCTCTTTTGTTCTTCTCCATTAAGCCCTTCATTTTCCTCTTGGGAGACGAAAGCTTCTCCCCATCCCCATGATGACTCTTCATAGTTTGGTGGCTCTTCTCCTTTTTCTTCTGCTTTGGAACAATCTTGATATCGCCCCCAAACATTGGACTCTATATCCAAACCTCTAGTGAGAAAAGAAAATTCATCGGACAACCAAGCCATAAAAGGACACTCTTTTGGAGCTCCACAAGATCTAGCCTTTAGATAAGCTTTCAATACATGCTCAGGGCAACATCCCATCACATATGGAATAAAAGGCTTTCTCATTGCTCTCTCAAACTCCATTAGCTCTCTCTAACCTTCACTACCAAACTTGAATTGAAAGATGATGAAATCTTAAGCAATCTAACCCTCCTTTTATAGGTGCTAAAAATTTGAACTCCCACCCAAGTGTCTTCAACCAAGCTTCCTTCTTTTTAGGCATTTAAACCATTTGTCACAATCCTCACTAAGTGGTGGATGAGTCACCTTCCCCACTTGTCAAACTTGTAGAATTCCACTTGTTTCACTTGTAGGCTTCCACTTGCCTCATTTGAAGGAAAGATAATGTTTCAAATATAAATAAAGCATAATTAAATATAATAATGGACACTATACTCCTAGTAATATTTACATAATACTATATACATATATTATTTTTTGTCATGACATCTTCAAGTTGTATGCAATTGTCCCAAATAATGTTTTATATGCAAAACATTATATGGAAATTACAATTCCATGCCGTCCAAGGTTGATAATTTGTAAGTATCCTCTAATAATTGCTTTGTAATTTGAAAGGGACCAATCCATGTTAGGGTAAACTTATTTGGTTTCTTCATATTCCATAATAGGACAAGGTCCCCTATCTTAAAAGTTCTTTTCAAAGCCTTTCTATCAAATCATCTTTTAACTTGAGAGGTATTCTGTAACAAATTATCCCTCACTTTATCTACTTCAGCTTCTCTTTTAATAAGCAAAGTCATGAAACTTCTATCTTTATCAGTCCTTTCACTATATCTTTGTACAAATTTAGAAGCTGAGCTTATAATCTTGTTTGTAATTCTTGTTGGCAAACCATATACTAAGTTATATGGTGATGTTCCAATAGCTTTCTTGAATCTGATTCGATTTGACCATAATGCGGATTGTAGATAATCGATCCAATTTTCTTGATTCCCATCCATTGATTTCTTGATATAAGTGATAAGCTTTTTATTGGTGAATTTTTCTAGGACATTTCCTTGAGGATAATACTTTGATGAGGAAAATAAGAAAATGGATTTTTCAGATGCCCATCTGATAAACTCTTCGGATTTGAAGGCAGGTCCGTTGTCTGACACTAACACTTCGGGTAGACCAAATCTACTTAGAATGTGGTCTTCTAGAAACTTAATCATGTTTAATGCCAAAAATCCTCTTAGAGCCTTTGCTTCAGACCATTTAGTGAAATAATCAGTAGCTGTGAGAATAAACTTGTGTCCAGATCTTGAAGGAGTAATTGTACCAATAAAATCCAAACGTCATTGCTGAAATGGTCTATCTACAACTACTGGCTTTAAAGGGGCTCTAGCCCTTTCAATCTTGGGCGCATGAATTTGACATTTCTAGCATTTTTGAATCTTTGAACTAATGTCTTGATACATGGAAGGCCAGTAATATCCATATCAAAGTATATGTTGTATCGTTGACTTAGGAGATTCATAAAATAGATTCAAATGATCATGAAATTGTTCCAAGATGAAACTAATTTGATCATTATGAACACATTCCAATAAAACTCCCCGAAAATCCTTTCTGTATAATATACCATCTTTAACAAAAAATCTTCATGCTCTTTTAAATAAATCTCTACTTTGACTTGTAGTTAAATTATTTGGGATTTTCCTTGTACTAAGAAATTTGAGGATTTCATCATACCAATTCTCTTCATGGGTGTCAAGTGTACACACTTCATTTTCTCTAGTCATTAACTTAGCTAGTCCCATTTCCTTAATTGTCTTGCATATTTCCAATGAAAATCTGAAACTTTGTAACTTAATAAGCCATTTTCCTCTTTTCAATCCAATTTCATTTTGGGATAGGAATCGCTTGACTGTGGGTTCAATTAGCATAATTTGGACTAATGAACTTTCCAAATAATATTTAAAATGCTAAAGTGCTTTGATGATTGCGAAAGCTTGTTTCTCTAAGTTTGAATAATTTAACTCTGAACCCTTCAACTGATACCCAAAAAATCCAATCGGTTCATCTTGACCTTCACTATCCTTTTGTGTTAGAACGGCAGCGATAGAATCATTTGAAGCAAATAAGTATAACCAAAAATCTTCTTTAAGCCTAGGCTTTACCAAATATGGAGCCTCTTGTATAGCCTTTTTAACTTCTGATAAATCTCTCTCTAACTTTGGTGTTTTCTCTACTTGGACATCCTTTTTTAGCATATGCATCAAAGGTTTGGTAATTTCAGTAAACCCAGAAATGAACTTTTTCACAAAGTTTATCTTCCCAAAGAAAGATCTAAGAGATTTCTTACTTGTGGGATGCTCAATATTCTGTACTGATTGGATTTGGGAATTGTCTATGGCAATTCCTTCTTGACATATCACATGTCCTAATAAACTTCCGGATTTGACCCCAAAGATACACTTCTTAGTATTTAATGAAATACCAAACTCACAACATCTATCGAAAACTTGTTGAAGATGATTAATATGATCTTCTTTTTTCTTTGAAAATATTGTAATATCATCCAAATAAACCACCACGAATTTGCCTAATAAATCCTTGAATGCTAAATCCATTGCTCTTTGAAAAGTAGCTTCATCATTTAACAATCCAAATGGCATTCTTTGGTAAGCAAAAGTTCCCCATTTGGTGATAAATGATGTTTTGTATCTATCATTCTTATCTACCATGATTTGATTATAACCTGAGAAACCATCCAAGAAAGAGTATACTTGACAACCTGAGACTTTAACAAGCATCTCATCAATTCTTGAAAGTGGATACTTATCCTTTTTTGAAGCATCATTTAGATTTCTAAAGTCTACACAAAGCCTTATATCACCATTTTTCTTCCTCATTGGAACAAGGTTAGCAAGCCATATCGAATATCGTACTGGATATATGATTTGTGCTTGCAACAACTTCTTGATTTCAGCTTCCATAGCTGGTTGAAATGATGGATTAAATTTCCTTTGTTTTTGCTTGACTGTTTTGCAACCTTCTATTAAAGGAATCTTATGTGTCATCACATCTTGCCTAAAAGATTTAAGATCATCATAGGACCAAGCAAAATTGTCCAAATTATTCCTTAGACATGACAACAAGTCTTGCTTGAAATTCGAATCTCTTTCCTTTGTAACATTCAACATCTTGGTCATCTTGTCTAACCCAAAATTCATTACTTCGAAAGCTTGACTCTCTGGGTTTTGTAAATCTTTTCCAATAAGTAAATTTTTCTTGAACTCATGTTCCAAGTCAATCATCTTTTTCGGAATGAAATTAGCTTTGGAATTTGATGATGTTTCAAGTATCACTTGACCCTCAAACTCTTGTTTATTTTTCATAAATCTTAGTACTTGATCATCATCTTTAAATACTTGTAAATATCTTATATTGTCTGGTACTGATGGCTGATATTCTTCTTCAATCATGACATCTTTGTAACTTTCTAATAATTGTATATCTAATGTTGAAGCTGCCTTTGCCAAATCGTCTGCTATAAGATTCTTTGCTCTGTTTATATGCTCTATTTGGCAATGTTGAAACTGATCTAATATCTTACAAGAAAGTTGCTTATAAGGTCTTAAAAATGATCTCTTTACGACACAATTACCTTTTACTTGTTCACAGACTAATCTTGAGTCTCCCTTTATAGTGATTACTCTGATCTTTTTGTCTAGAGCTATTCTCATACCAATACATAAAGCTTCATACTCAACCTTGTTGTTAGCACAAGGGAAAGAAAGATGAATTGCTTTGAGAATTTTGGGTGAATCATTCTTGAATATAGCTATTCCAACTCTTGTACCCTTTGAATTATATGAACCATCAAAGTATAGCTCCCATTTATCCTCTTTCTTTGACTGTTCTTTTTTAGGACTATAACTTTCTTGGAGTGTACAAATTTTTTTTTCAACACCTCCTTTTTCAACCATTTTAATTTTTCCGTTTGAAGTAATATTATCTATCATCAAAGGTTTGCTATAGATGTAGATTTCATTTGGTTCTCCTTTCCAAGGTAACCACGTGTGAGAATAATCTGTTGATATGTAACCTGAGAAATTCTTACTCCAACTTCTACTCAATAAGAGACTATGTGAATCTTGTATATCTGCCACTTGAATAGTTACTCTACTTCTTATGCGAGGTTCAGAAGCAATTTCCAATAGAACACTTGGTAATTCACCCACAATCTTCACTCTACTTTTATCCACTTGAACAATCTTTCTATTTATTTTTTCAGGAATCAAACCAAGTTTTTTACATATAGACAATGGCATTATAGTATACGTAGCTCCAGAATCAACCAAACAATTGTGTAAGAATTTATCCTTTAATTTCATTGTCAAAAGAAAAGGAGGAGCTTCCTTATCATATGAAGTCTTTAATTTCTCATTATTACAAGACACATAACCTAACTCTGATTCTCTAATTCTCCTTTTACCTTTAATGAAATCTAAAGCCTTTCGTTGCTAATCTCCTATTTGAAGCAACTGATAAAAGCGAATATTGGCCTTAACATGTTTAAGGTATTCAATCAAATCATACTTTCCATTACCAATAAAGCTTGATCTCTTTATCCATTTATTAAAAGACTGATTTGGAGTGCTTTTCTCCACTTGATTGTCTTTACCTTTATTCTTATCTCTTCTACTTGGCTCAAAAGCTTTCCTCTTAGTAGATGGATCGGTAATAATTTTTGGGGGTCTAGAAGTAGTTAGTATTTCTTTAGATCGAAGACTATATCCATTTTCATCATTGATATTACATTCCTCATTTGAAGACATATCTTCTTCAGAACTTGATAGAGAAGAAATATCACTAGATCCATTGCTAGAAGATTTACTTGCATAATGGACACTAGATAAATCATTATCAGATTCAATATCAAGAAAGTTGGACATAATAAGATCACTTTCATCCTCATCTTCTGCTAACTTAGTGTCTTGATGTTTATGCTTCCTATTTTTCCTTTCTTCCTTGATATTAACTCTTGCCAAAGCTTTTTCAACCTTCACTATTTTGTTAGACATATCTCTCATTAATTGTCCTTTCTCAGATCCTACTCTTTCATGTTCTTGCTCTATCTTAACATGAGATGGACCTGGTAAAGCTTTAAATTGAGCAAAATCTTGCATAGGAATCATAACTCTTTCTTCTCTTTTTTGAGCTGCAATATTTTCTTCAGGATTCAACTATTTAGTGTAGTTAAGTTTGGAGTTCTCCTTAACCAAATTGAAATGTTGGGGTTTACAGCCTTAAGGTAAGTTTCCTTAAGCATTTCTTCTAATGGTCTATATTGTCTTTGAAAGAGTCCACAAATTCATTGAAACTTGATGTTGAAATCTCTAATTGACTCTTTAACTCCTTGCTTAGCTTGTATTAGCCCATAATATAGTTATTGTTGATCGAATTGCTTACCAAACTGGGCCAAGAAAAGATTAGTCATGTCATCCCAACTTGAATACTATTACTTGGTAAGTTTGAATAGCAAATCTAAGCCATATCCTTTAGATTTGATACAAACAACCTACAAGCTTGATCTTGATGTTGAATATTTGCATGAGCTAAAGCTAACTCAAACATGTGAATATATTCTTCAGCTAAATAAGCTTTTCTAGGAATGAAAGGCTCCAGAAAATATTTGTAAACTACCTTAGGAATATCATTGTAGTTTTGAAATCCTAACGATGTAACTCCTTGCCAAGAATTTGCCATCCTATTGCTTTGAAATGTTGAACTCTTAAACTTTCTAGATCTTTTCTTACGAATTGATAAACCAGAGATAATGGGTGATCTTATTGATCTTCTAGTTTTCACTCCACTACTTGTTCCCAATTGAAAAACTTTCTTTTCTTCTTCTTCTGATGAAGAATCAGTTTTAGAATCTTGAATATCTTTTGAAAACTTTAAAATTTTCCAAATTATCAATCTTCGTGGTCATGAACTGAAACTAGTATCTAATTTCTTAAGCCTTTATAGTAACAAAGAATTGTTGATATGCTAAAATTATAAGGCTTATGAACCTAGAGGCTAAACTTTCAGCCCTCCTTCTACCGCCAAAAGAACTGTTGATGACCGTTTGGGACGTGACCACCAACAAGTGTCCTCGAATAGGATTTAGGTGCCTGCTGGTCTCTGGCAACACCAAGGCCTAAATACCTCCAAATAGACTCAGTAGTTAATGTAAGTATGTGTATGTGTTGTTGTGGCATGCGGTTGTGTGAAATGTAACGATTGCATTGTGAGTAAACTACAAATGACTTACTTTAAAGAGATTCAGCAAACTTTGCCAAGTACTGTGAGTTGTCGAAAGTTTCCTATTTTGTTCAACTACCTAATCTACACGGTACTTATAATACCTACTTGTAACAAATAAAATTTTGCAAAAACATTTGAGCACAACTCCGCAATCTACTCCTAATTTTCCCCAGAGAAAGAGATAGTTCCACAAGAAAACTAGAAATAAAGCAAGATTCGATGGAAATAGATAGAAAGGAAAGGACAGCAGATTTGTGTAGACCTCAAATATTTAAACTAAACAAGGTAGAATGACACGAGTAAACACTTCACAATAAAGCTATCCCAAATTCAATATCTACAAATTGTTCAAATGTCCAAGGCTCCAACAAGCAATTTCTTCAAGACAATCCTACTATGCTACCAAAAATTGTTGCGTAAACTACCACGTACAAGACTTCATTTTGACTAGATAATAGATGTCAACGATTGCATTCAAATAGAACCTTTGAAAGAATTGACAATTTCTGATTGAAATACCATGGAAATTCACTTTAAAGATAAAAAGAAGCTATTCTGGTCCCATCAAAATACCAAATATTTTCTAAACCCTCTTAACTACTAAATTGTTCAACGGTGTGAGTACAAACAGAGGCTCTCTTACAACAATCCCAATAGCAGTTCCTATATGTTTCACAGTAACAAAATTTACTATTAAATGCTCTTAAGGCTTTTAAACACAAGCGCTTCTATGGCAAAATTTTAATAGAAATTTCTATTGAGTAACAAGAATAGTAAGAGCAATCTACAAATTCCAAAATTACTTGCCAAGGATGATACTATCTAAACCACTAGCTAAACAATTTAAACAAAACAAAAAATAAAATACATAACTCATAGGACCATGACAAAGAGGCTGAAATCTTTACTCTAGCAAGTCATCTAACAAGCAATCATTCACAATTTCTTCTTTACAAAGCTCTTCTCAAGATCCCAAGTGTGTCTCCGAGTGAGAGCCCAAGTGTGATCCTAATGTCTTCTCAAAAGTGTGATGTATCAGACCTCCCAAAAGTCCTCTCTTCTTCAAAAAATTGAGATCCTTCTAAAAAATTGAGATCCTCTCCCCCTTGACCCCTGAAGCCTTTTTATAGGGTTCAAAGGTAGGTAGGGAAGTTACATATTCAAAAATATCTCACCTAACTTCTCTCCCAAGTAACTTGGCCAACCAATTAGAAGATTACTTGCCCAACAAGTTAGGAGGAAGTTATGTAGTTAGGGAGTTAGGAAGTTATACATAGAATTAGGAGAAATTTATGCTAACATTAATATTTATATTAAATGTAATGTGATATTACAAATAAATATTTTAACTATTTTAACATCAATATTGCAAATATTTTTATGGGTAGTAACTTATATATAATAATGTTTTAAAATAATATTTTATGACTTGGGATAATTAAAGGCAAGTTTTCTAAACCAGGGCTTCACACTATAGGTACTTCATTAATGGTTATTATATCTATATATATGTATATATGTTGATTAATTTGTTAGATATTTTAACCACCCGATGCTTAAGTTATAAACGAGTGGTAGTAATAAAATAATTTTACATACATCTTGGTGAAAGCGGAAGAGTTAATGGGTTAAAATAATTCTTCTTCGTCTTCTATGGTAAATCGCGTAGATAATCAACAACAGTTCCAAAACAGCAGGCGTAATCTTCTGGTTCGTTTTCTCCTTTCTTTGCAGAAAACCTGTAAGAACCAGCACATGTTCTAACCAAGATCCAAAGTGCTGTATCAACCAAAACCATATGTTTGAATAGCCACCGCACAAAAAGGCCCTTAAAAATTGTAACCAACTACCACTGTGGGAGAAGGCTCTGCCACTGCATTTGGGATTTTTTTTTGCCACCAAATTGGCTTAGGGCTTCTTGAGTTTTTTAAATTTTTTCTTGAATCATCACCGCCATTGTCATTGATTACAGAACTAGGGGCGAATGTATTGTGGATCTGCATCCGGCGAAACCGCAGGAACCTTCAGAATCGTTGCAGCCCGCACAACTGAAACCGCTACGGCTGGTGAGTGCAGTGTGGTTGGGCTTTCTGTCCTCTCCTTTGTTCTACTCAGTTGCCACAACCTTCTGCTTAATGATGTGGTAGATTTCTGTGAGAGTGCACATGAACACCTCCTCTACGTTAATGGCTTCCAAGGCTGATGTCTTGAAGAAGAGCAGACCCTCCTTTTGTGCGAATTCCTGCGCATCCTCCTCAGGCACATCACATTCATTAAGTCTCTGTACAACACTATTGTTAAATAAATAACCACATTTCATTTGACATGTTGTCCCCTCGGGAGAATTGTTGCAGGCATTTCATTTGCTATTGCTGCGTTTTCTGTACACAGTTCCATTTCGGAGGCCCCTTCTCACTCTCATCGCTGCAAATTTTTATTTTTATTTTCTAATATTTTATAAGGTAGAAATGATCGTGGAGAATTGGAATTCCAGTGATGAAGCGCTGGCGCAACCCTTGAATAATCATGTTTCTGCCTTTTTACATGAATGTTTCTTTTTGCAAGGTATTATTTGGAATTGTACCATGGAATAATGGATCGCTATACTCAGTTTTTGATTGGTATCGTGAAATTTGGTTCACATACCATGGTCCCTTGCAACAATGCAAAACACCTCCTACGTTTTGCAGAATTCCACTTTTTCCTTTTTATTACAGAGAAAAATATCATGCTTAGCCACAAAATTTTAAACAATATATTCCTGAATTTCATAGGAGAAATAACTTCACCCTACACCATATTGCTGAACTTGCAATTATCATGCTATTCATCCATAAATCCCAGTGGATCATAATAAATTATTAAGGTAGAACAACACATTGGTGATTCTGTACTTATCAGCAGGGCTTTGTAAGCTTGCTATAGGAATGATGCTCCAATATTTTTTTTAAATGAAAGGAATGCCTTTTGTTCACTTATTCTTTTCCTCTCAAACTGAAAATTTAGCTACTTCTCCAAAAATTCTCAACTAATTTAAGCCTACTTCATGAAATGGCCAAATGTGCCAATAGTAATTAGGGTCGATACATCATTCAACATCACTATGAGGTCCATGTAGACACAAATGTAAGCATATTTTCTCCTAGGTAGTCATACTTTGATTTTGCATGTCAACCAGAAGCATATTAAGTATCCCTTGGATTCAAGTAAATAAATAATGGTAAAATTCATTAAAATTATGCAAATACATGCAAATCTAATGCAAACAAGGTCATCCAAGGCCATCAATGAAGTAAGGACAATTAAAAAATGTATAATAGAGGCCAAAAAGGTTAAATAAACGTCAATTTTAGGGGAAGTATAAGAAATAAGGCTACAAATAATCAACAAAAGTCATAGTTTGCCAGTTTTAAGCCTTATGCTAGGTTAGAGTCTTGGTGGACTATGATGCTAGTTTAAGGACTTAGCAGGCCATGGTTACACAGTGTTAAATGGTGGTTAGGAAAGATAAAACCCCACTATTTGATACCATTTAAATCAAAACAAAGACAAATAAGATATAATGAGATAAATATAGAACACATAAGGCTGTATAAAGGTCATAGAAGGTTATAGGGTCAACAACGTAATATAAGTCCAACAACAAGTCAAAACACTATGTAATAAGGCAAAAATCATACAAACTAGTCTTTATATGGTAAAATTTAGCTAATATAGATAAAAAATGGTTTATGTTTGCTAGTGTTTGGCCTTAGTGGGCCATGTTTTAAGGCTACAAGGCTATTAGGTGAGTTTGGACATTAATTAGGATTGTTTTTAGGCTGTTTGAACTTAGAAATTAAGTGTTTTGAGGCTTCCACGTTGGGCTTAGCATGGAAATAGGAATCCTCAATGTGGAAATCAAGGAAAATAGGTTTTGGAGTATTCAAAGGTCCAAAATTGAGGTTTTGGGACCTTCCTAAGGTAGTACAATGTCAGATCCATCAAAATTAGACACTCAAGAGTTTGTAAAGGTCAAAAAGTAGGTTTTGGAGCCTTACCTCCCTATTTCCATGATGATTAGTGTGGAAGGAAGGGGCCTTAACATGGAAAACCAAAACCTTTGCCACAATAGGGTCAAACATGATAAAAAAAAAAAAAATACCTGAATCCTAGATGTAGGAATTATGCATTCCCTAGCTTTGTTTTGAGGCAATCTAAGTTGATTTTGAGTGTCAAAGCATGTAGAAAATGGCTTCCCCCAATTTTTGCATGCTGAGCATAATATACTGAACATGGAAGAATGGGGGGACACTTTTTTCATGGATTTATGATGGTTTAAGGGCACATTGACTAGGTTTCCAAGCCCCTAGGGCTATAGACTTTGATTTTGCAAGTTTCTAGTTAATTTGAGTATGTTTTGGGGTTGTTCAAGGGTACTTAATGTCTTTCCCCCTTGTGTCCACGCTAGGGAAGTTACTCCAGTGTGGAAGATTAGGGGGAATGAGTTTTGGGGGTCAAAACAAGGTCAAATGAGCAAAATAACAAGGCTATGAGGTCCTAGGCTTCTTCAGCATAGATCTTTGGGTTTTGGAAGTCTCATATAGCAATAAGAAGTGGACAAGTAGCTTTTCCCCCTTGTTTCCACATTGCCTAGTGTCGAAGAGATCTCCTTCAGCATGAATGAAGCAAGAATCTCAGATTTAGGCCAATTTGTATCGCAATTGATCATGCATGTTAGCTTCCAAAGTTGCTAGGGCCAAGGGCTAGGTTTTCATATTAAAATTTGGCTATTTTGAGTACTCCCAAGTGGTTTTGTAGCTTTTTTCCCCTTTTCACACTAAGGCTAGGGAGCTTATCATGGAATACTAGGGGAAACCACTTTTTTAACCATTTTGACACTAAGGCTAGGGAGCTTATCATGGAATACTAGGGGAAACCACTTTTTTAACCATTTTGACACTAAGGCTAGGGAGCTTAGCATGGATTTCAATAATGTCTCAAGGTTACCAAGATTTGAGAAATGGCTACTAGGTAGTTGATTTAGGTTATTTTTGGCTTCCTCTATTTCCTCCATGTTGAGGATGAGATGCTTAACATAGATGAAGCCTCCCCCAATGTGGAAACATCAAATCCCAAGGTTTTGACATGTTTTGGTTAGTTTTGACTAGGTTTGTTGAGGTTTTGGTGCTCTTGGGGATGCTTAGACGGGTTTTAGGTCATGTGGGATCCACTTTGGGGTCAAACTTGTGCTAGATTGGTGTTGGGAGGTAAGAAAGGATGCTACCCCATTTTATTCCATTCTGGGAAATGTTACCTTAGTGTGGAACCCCAAGTTGTTTCATTTTGATAGTGTTTCACCCTCTTTTTAGGATCCGAGGGTTGAAAAAGGTAGGTTGAAGTTACTAAAAATGGTAAATGGCTATGTTTTAATGATTTTGTAAAATGGGAGGTATGTATCCATGCTAGGCATGCCATCCACACATGGATGCATGGGAGTTAAGGATGAAACATTGTTTTAATTGTCAAAAGTGGTTGAAACTCAATGTTGATGCAATTTTTTGGATAAGAGGGAAGGTGTATGGTGGGGCCCACAATCAAAAAATTTTAAAATTTTAAAAGTGAAGATATTTCCCACTAATCTTAGTGTTGAAGAAAGCTTCCCCCCTTTACACTTCAATGCACTTGGAGTTATGGTGCACTAAATTAGTAGTTGGGTTTAGAGGTAGGTGTTTAGGTTTAGATGTAGTTTTTAATGCTAAATTTTGTAAGTTTTCAATCATAATTCAAATTCTTGCACACTACGCATTGGAGGAAAGGTCTCATATATATTGTTGTGGTAGCAGCAACCTAGTCTCAGCATGGAAGCCTTTCATCTTCCTTCCACACAACGTAGAACCTCCATCCTTCTCATCTTCAAACTCTTCCAATGTTGAGCTTGCCATGGCATTGAACCAACATGGAAGAAAAAGCCAAAATTTGAGGATCTAGAAGCTAGACAAGCATGCTAGGGAGCTATCAAAATTACCTAGGCCTATCTCCATCAAGGCCTCATCTATCACTACTCCAAGGTAGGTAGTTCTACCTATTTTTGCTTGGTTTTTAAGTTATTTTTATTTTTTTTCTTGTATTTTTCTTACCACTTATGGGGCCATTTTTTTTAGATCTACACTGATAAAGAAGGTAAATCAAAAATTTTATGAAATTACACATCTTATTTTGGTTGTTTTCACATGGATCCATGATCATTTTGTTATTTTTGCCTAAATAGATTCAACATTTTAAAATCAAGCCTATTGTTTTCATGCTTTTTTTCTAAAATTTTGGGGCTATGGTCATGTTTTCAGATTTAAGACAAAGTGTTCATCAAAATTAAATTTCAAAAAAATCCTATCCCATTATTTGGTATGTTTTATAGTTTGTCTTGATTGTTTCAACTATTTTGGCTATGTTTTTATGGCTATGTTAAGTTTGATTTTAGCTTTTTAGCTTTTTACATAGAAAAAGCAAGTAAAGTTGTGTATTTGTTTTTAATAAAGTGGCTGCATATTTTTCAAATTCAATGTTATGGGTTTGTAAAGCTATGTTTAATATTTCCAATGGCTTTTATCTTATTCAATTTGGCTTTGAAATGACCAAGTTATGACTATTTTCTTAATGTCATGTAGTTAGGCTTCTATGTCATTTTTAGATTTTCATGTAAATTCATGAATTTTTTCTACGTAAATGGCAAGGGTTTTGGCTAGTTTTCTAGTATGGTTGGATAGGTCTTGGCTTTAGCTTTCTAATGGAGTGAAATCACTCTAATTGGACTTAAAGAAAAATTTTAATGAATTTTTTATTAAGGCTATGTCAAAATGAGCTTTGTGCTATTTTCAAAATTTTCATCCAAATTGACAAATTTTTCCTACATAAATGGCAAAGGTTTTGACTTTTTTCTAAGTATAGATGTGTGGGGCGCAATTTAAGATTTCAAATGGTGGTAAAATCACTCCATTTGGAAATCAAATGATTTCTTGATGAATATTTTACGAACCCTACATGAAAAGGGGTTAATGGTGATGACTATGGTTTTGCTAATTTTGCCTATGTTCCATGTGAAAATGGTAGTGTATTTTTGTTTACAATGGTCATGGCTGTAAATATTATGATTTTATGATTCTTTCCATGGTGGAATCATTGAAATTAAATCTTGTATGAATTTTTGATAATTTGTTTTTTATGGTTGTGAAAATAAGGAAAAATTATGGTTGTAGCACATTACACCTTTGGGGATGGAAGTGATTGATATGTGTAGCTTTTCTTGCCAATATGTAAAAATTAAGCTTTAAATATTTTTTTTAAGAAAATCAAAAGCTTTACCATTTTTAGATGGCTTATAGCTATATTCTTTTTTAAGTTTTAATGCTTTTTTCTAAATTTATGTATAGTTTCAATGTTTTTTTTTTCTAAGTTTATGCATAGTTTAGAGTAAGGCTTAGTTTTTTCTATAAGGTTTTGGTCAAAATATTTTGGTTATGAAGTAAGAGACTATAATAGATGGTAGTAATGCTTTTATGAAATTTCTTAAGCCAACTTAGATAAACACCTTAGAGCTTTTTACAAAGGCTAATTTCACCTCTAACTAGATTTTTTTTCCAAATTTGCTATGTATTTCTAATTGGTCATAATGCAAGGTTTTCATAATGTTTTATTGTGGAATTCCTTAAGCTAATTTAATTAAACACCTTAGAGCATTTTACAGAGGCTAATTCCACCTTTGACTAGATGTTTTCTCCAAATTTGCTAAGTATTTTCAATTGGTCATCATGCTTTTTTTTTTCATTTTATGTAGGATCTTCTTAAAGCTCATCCTCATCATTTTGGAGTTGGTGGATGTTTTGTGCTACATTAGTCATCCCAAGACCAATACCCCACTCCCTAATATGCCTTTGGAAAAGGCTTCACTATGGTTCTAGCATAGGGAAAGGGAATTACTTGCCTACATTCTACAAAACTATAGTGTGATGTTATGGTCACACTTGTGCATAGGTGTGGTTGGGGCTGTAGTGGAGTCTTTACTACCTTGGGTATCTGTCTTGGTTGCTAGGTTCATCATTGATATGCCATTAGTAGGAGGAGTGCCAGATGCTATTAGTCCACTTTACCTCATAGAGACTTGGATGATGATAGAGTATAGTCAGTATAATGTTGACAATACTTTGATGATGGTGCATAGAGCCCACACATTATTCTAGAACTTGCCTAGCACCGTGTATCATCTACAAGGGTAAGCATGGTTATTATAATGTTTTTATGCTTTTTGCTTGACTACCTTTTCTAACTTCATTAGTTTTACAAAATTCTTACAAGTATAAGGTTAATGATCATGGCTTAAACATCAATGCTCAAATCTTGGTAGTGGTTCAAACTACATTAAATGAATTCACCAAGAGTCATTTGAAAAGAATTGTTGTGTATTAATAGTTAAGAGGGGACTTCTATGCATACACTTCAAGGTTCAATATTGTATACAAGAAGTGTAAGGATGATGGAACAATGTACAATTGGTGGGTAGAATTTGATAGCATGGATCAAACCCTTGTAGCTAGGACCTTTGCTCAAACTACCTAAAGAAGAAAAGTAAAGGTAAACATAAAGGCTATAGCTTCTAGTATTTCATGGTTATAACTATAAGTGTTCTATTTCTTTGACTGGTTGTTAAATTTTGCTTGTGTTGATGCTAAATTTTGGTTGTTGATTTGCAGGACCTTCCATCTATGTTGATGTCACCATACCACTTCTAGGGACATGTCATGAGGATACCCTCATCCTAATGTTTTGTGAGGTGATACTAGCACAAGAGTAGCTGAGGGAATAGATGCCTTGGTATGTTCAAGAAAACATCCAACATCTAGGTTTACTTGATGTATTTATGGCACATATCCCTTCTATCCTTGCTATGAAGATGTTGCATGTTATGGAATCCTTCAATGAGAGGCTAGTCATTTCAACACCATCATTTGGGATTTGAAGGTTAACATGGATATTGATTTGGGCCTGTTTTGTGACTTGTTTGGTGTTCCTACTGATGGGGCAAAGGTTCTAATAAGAAAATTGAAGGAATTGGACAATCATGATGAATTTTTGGAATGGTTTGATGTCAACATGGGCCACTCTAGAATTTACATGGATGACTCATCAAACCATAATGTAAAGGAGTGATATCCTTTGTTCAAGTCTCATGCATTTTCTAAACTATTATTACAAAAAATGGTGATTAGCATTGTGTTGGGGTGGACCTTCAAGAAGGTCCTGATGGATGGTCCCAACTTTAATTGGGCGATTGCCTTAGCTATTGGGCTTTAGGAGGAGATCCTTAGACTCTGTACAAATACCTCTATAATAATATTCATGTACTTTGTTTTTTTGAGGGTTATTTTAAGAGGTTTGTGAAGTTTTAGGTGGTGTATAGGAATGAATGATGGGTTTCCCAAGACCAAAGTCAAATTTATAAGCCTTGGATAAAGAACATTTATCCAATAGTGTAGGCTCATAACCCACTACAAGGGATGGATTATATGTTATCCATCACCACTAAGGATGTTAATGTTAAGAAATTTGAGTCTCTTGACAGCACATATGATGAGGACCCTCTCACATTCCAACAAGCATCAAGGAGTCTAATTGACTATGTAAGGAGGGCGAAGGGGCTGCCAGAGAGAAATTGAAGAGGCTTATGGAGGAAGCATTGCTAGAATCAAACCAACCTATCCTAAATAAGCTTAGGTTTAATCTTAGGACATCACAATAGGTAGTTACAGGTATTCTTTGTTTAAATTTGGATATTGCATGTTTTAAAGTTTATGGCTACTTTATGGTTTCATGTGTTAACTAGTTATCTATGTGCTATGGTTATAGACAAATGTTAACCTATGGGAGCCCAAGCTATTATGGAGGTAGATCAAAGGCATGAAGAAGAGGCATTGCTAATGCAGCCTATGGTTAAAAAGTTTGCCAATGTAGATATAAAAAATCTGGATGCCTTGTTTAGTGAGGTGGTGCCAGGTACATCCCCCAACATCATCCCACAAGAGGAAAGGGAGGAGGAGCTAGGTATGCCCATGCCTTAATTTTTTTGTTATATCTTATCATTTCATTTTGGTTTTAATCCTAACAATTCGATGATTATTATGCGTATAGTAGTTTCTGAGCCACCAGGGAAAGCACCTATCCCTAAGTTTTGTGTGAAACCATGGGTGGAGAATCTAGATAGGGTGGAGTTCATGTGTGAGATGGATAAGGACATCATTGACCAGTTATAATAGGTTGCACCCAAGATAGGTAAGGACTTAGTTTTCTGTGCCTTAGGTCCTTGGCTATGTCATAGGTTGTGCTTATGTTATGGTCATCTTAGATTGTGCATTATGTTTATGATTATATTTCATGCTTGTGTAGTATCTTCTATGGAGTAGGACCCTAGTAGAGACATTGAGATTGACTCGTTGCCTAAGCTTCCCTCTAATGTATCTAGTATACCCTTAAAGTTGTATGAGATTGCTATTGATCTAGCAATATCATGTATAAAAAATTCATGGAAGCTAGAGAGGTTCAATGAATCTCTATGGGAAGAGGTTTTGGCATTAAGGAAGAAGACTTAATGGCAGGAGGAAACTATTAGAGATCTCTAAGACTATAAGGCCTTTGTGGAGGCCTAAGTGACTAACTCATGGGAGTTGTAGACTAGGGAGATCATGTGGGCCTGCTACTCGCATGTCATTTAGAACTAAGTAGCAGTCCTACAGGAGATGGTGAAATAATATATGCAGATGGATCTCATCTTTTAAAAGGTTGAGGATTGGAAAGATCACTATGCTTGGGTCCTAGAGTGGGGCAAGAAACAAAATTCCCACAAGTGATAATACAAGGTAGATTGTGGGGCCTATCTTAACTGGCTTAAGGAAGAATTAGTTGAATGATTCAAGAGAGAGATGTTCATCTAGAGGATCCAAGTAGAGAGTTCTTATCAACTTTGTGAGAGTACTTTGATGATGGAGAAATCCCCTACTACTTGGATTACCACTACTATATGTAAGACCTTTACAACTTATACTACCTAGGAGATTCCTACTTGGATTGCTATAGATGGGACTAGCATCCTCTCTGGCATTAATCTTAGGAATGTTGGCTAGGTTGACCTGATAGAGGACTAGATCCTCCATTGGTTGGAGAAAGGCCTTCCACTTCTATCCTAAGGAGTAATGGAGCTGGAATCTTTGCAAGTTAGATGTATTTTATTTTTTTTAAGTTATGGTTTTGTCTATGAGTTACTAACTAGCTATATGTTATTGCATTTTAGGCCTTAGAAGACATTGGTGGCCCTAGCAATGAGGGTGGGAATGATCCACCACTTCATCCTTTGGATGTCACTCAAAATCCTCCATTAGCTTAGTTTGTTGGCTATTTGTCTTTATTTTCATGTTGATGGCTATGATTAAGCAAGACTATGTTATAGATGAATATTATTTTTTAACATTTTTTCCATAAAGTGTGGCCATGACTATGTATGTTGTGGACATTATAACTTTAAATTAAATTTTGGTTTCATTTTTGGCTATGCGTATCTATATTTTTAGTAAATGTCATTGTTGGGTTGTTGCTCTCTTTTGGATTATTAAACTTCATGGCTAGGAGCTTCTTCTTAAAGCTCCACTTTGGACCTTTGACCTATGTTCACATTGTTGATAGCCAAGGGAACCACATTATCATCATGAATGATAATTTCACCTCCCTCATAAGGAAGGTAAATTTCTTGATGGATGGGATAGGACATGCCTCATAATTAAGCCAACCAAGGCCCTCCTAGGATAAGGTTGAATCTTGGTGTTCCTTCTACCACCAAGAAATTGATAGTTGTGGGGACTTGCTCCCTTGCTACAAAATCCAAGGAGATAGAACTGTTGATGATAACTATTGATCCATTAAAGGCCTTAAGAGATGTAGTCATTGTAGGTTGTATCTACTTAGTTAAGGCTTATTGTTCAATGATGGCACATGGGATGATGTTAGTTGTGGTCCCATCATCAACATGCACCCATTGTACCCTAAATTGTCCTATGCATATGGTTATGAATAGAGGACTATAGTTACTTCACCATTTTAGGGATTAATCATGATTTCACTATTGCAACATGTTAAGGGTGTTGACTTATATTCCTTGGTGAGGAAGGAAGCATCACTACATGGATCGATTTCTTGTTAATGGGGGTGTTCTTACTAATGGGGATGGAAGTCAACATTTTGAGTAACGCCTCATGACGTGTGGTGGAAGTCATGATAAGGTCATTTCTTGAGAGATTTCTTAACTTGTTTCATTGCACTAAGAAAGTTTTTATCGTTGGTTGTGTTGTTGCCCTAGTTGTGCTTTACTTCCTCCATGCACACCAAAATGTAAACTTTGGCTTTAGTTTGTTGTTATTGGGGATTTTTCTCATTGTTCTGGTTATGAGATTTGGTATCCTCCTATGGCTTGTTGGTTGGAATGGGTTGGGTAGAGGAAGTCATGGTTATAGCTGAAATGGAAGTGGGCTTCAATGGATTCACTTCCTTTCGTGCCTCTACCTTCTTATCATCCCTGTTGTCAAGATTTTGCATATGCTTCCTCCTTTATTTGGCTAAAGATTTTTGGTTTTTGGTCATTGGTTGTAAGGAAGAGGTAGTATCATTAGCCACCACAAGTAGTTGTTGCATAGTTTCTAGGGCTATGACTAGTTGTGTTATGTTAGGATAGGGTATCCTAATGACAAATGATTTCTTCAAAGGAACTTGTGATGGTACTATTATAAAAAATGGGGATCTTGAGTTGTGTGAAGCTAAAGAAGCCATTTTTTCATAGAGGGATACTTGAATCATGAATGGTTCTCTTATAGATCTCTGATTTTCATCAACGTTGAATGTTGAAATAACATAAGGGCTATCATTAGCATTAAATGGGTCTTTGTACATTTGCATCATTTGGTTTTGTGGTTGAATTGAATTGGAAGCATCTAATACCAGCTCCCTCCTATCTATCATCCTCTATAGGGAATCCTTTAGCATGAGGAACAAGTCTATGTCATGACCTGGTAGTTGGTGATAATTCTAGAAACGGTCTAGTTTAAAGTACTTAGGTAATTGAGGGTCATCTTTTTTTGTCCTAGTGGGGTATTTAACTATTTAATAGAGTCTATCATGCTTTTTTTGGAAAGCTTTAGACATCGTTTTCTATTGAATACACTTACTTTTCAAAAGTTGGTTTAATAGCTCTAATGGTTTTAATGGTAGCATAGTGTATTTGGTTATTAAGTGGGCTACTTTCTTTCAAAATTAGATTTGATTATTGTTGATGTAGTAGCCCTAGAGGTGGAGGGTTGGTTATTACAATTATCAGTGGGGGCCTTAGGTGAGTTGGCCCTTGGCCCCTAGCTTCTGGTATTTATTTCTTTTGTTATAGTTGCTATGATTGTATTGTTTTGTTTTTTCTCTTCGTATCTCTGTGTATGTTGATTTGTATATGCTACGTAGGTCAGATCATGACTAGCCTCTACAACATCTTTCATATTTTTAGTTTGAGAAAATTCCTAGTTGAGGGATTGTGTATCAATGTAGTAGAGATTGGACTTGATGAAGTCATTAATCACTCTCTTAAATATGGCCAATAGTTGGGCATTAGCGATGGATTCTAGTATTTTATTCAATAGTTCATTCCATCGTTGAATGGCATTTATTCAAGATTTAACTTATACTTGAAGTGGTTGACAAAGTGGGAAATTAGGTTTTCCAAAGAGGATATAGAACCCCTAGGTAATGTGCGATACCAATCAACTGCTATCCTAGTCAAGGACATAGGGAAAATCCTCATGATGGTATGAGGCCATGGATGTAAGAGTTAGTATTCAGATCAAAATATAATTAGGTGAGCATTGGGATCACCTTCTTTATTATACTTGCTAAATTAAGGAATAGGAACACTAGGAGGAAGTCTTAAGGGTGGAAGTATAGGACTAATGGAATCATCTTGGTAGAAGTCCATAATGTTGACTATTTGTGAAGTAGAGGCTTTAAGCCTCTTCAAATCCTCTATTAGATCTGAGATCATCTGGAAGGCTTCATCTAGGCCCTGTTGTGGTCCTTTTGGTTGTGGGGTTTGTACATAGGGCTATGGCATTTGTTGTAAGGTCTTTGACCTCACTATGGGTTGCAGGATTGAAGGAAGAGAGTATGTTATCATTTTAGCTTGTGGGCCAAACAAGGAAAAGGATGTTTATATTGGTAGCTTGTGGGTTTGAGATGATGAAAATCTCACACCTTCTGATCCAACATTGATGGGGGGAAAGACTAAAAACCAAAGTGAAAATTTAGTGTTTTTCCACTAAAACTAGCTTTAGTAGGCTGCCAATTTTCTTAGATAGGAAATATGGGGGGGAAGATAACTTCAAAAATTTTGATGATTTTTATAAGGGTTCCACTACCCACTTTGAAAACTAGAAAAAATTGGCAGTAAAAAGAAAAAGAAAGTGGAAAGGTTTCAATGCTAGCTTTAGCTGAAAAATTCATAACAAGTGTTGTGAAAAATCATCACCCAACCACCTATAGCTTCCATGCTACAGTGTTGGTCACATGGAAAAGGGGTAGCACTAATCTTTTATGAGCTTTGGCTACAATAAATGAGAAAAAGGACTTTCAACTTGCAATGTCGACAATGGGGAAGTTGGTGTTAAGCCTCTCCCATGCTGGCCTCCCAACTACCTCCACACTAGGTATGGTAAAAGGGCTCGAGGGGGAAGGAAGGGGGGGGTGTGGTGGAGGGTGGGTGGGCATAGCGATGCAGGGGGAGAGGAGGGAAAGAAGGGGGATGAGATAATGAGAATCTCATACCTTCTACTTTAACATTGATGGGGAAAAAGGCTAAAGATTATAGATGCAAAAAATGACTTAAAATAGTTTATAAACAGTAATAATAGGGGTGGATCCTAAGAAGTTGAATTCAAAAATGATCCAAGGAAGAAAAAATAGCTAAAAATGTAGCACTTATTAAAATTAGTAAGTGGGGGCTAATGGGGTTTATTCTTTTACCAAAAATGAAAAACTAGAAACATTGAAGTTAAACATCCTATATGTTGACCTCCTAACTAGCTCTACATTGGGTATGGTAGGGGGAAAAGGAAGTAGGTGAGATGGAGAATCCCACACCTTCTATTTCAATGTTGGAGAGAGGGGGGTAAGGGGGGTGGGGAGGTGGGGTGTGGTGGGAGTTTGGAGGCCAAAATGAAAACCTGGAAAATTCCATAAACACTTTTGAAAAGATACCAACCTTTACAAAAAATGAGGGGAAAGTAGGCTTGGTTGATGTTGAAACCAATGTTATTTTTGTAACAACAATTTGACAAAAAATGGTTGTTAAATCTTCCATGTTGATTTTGTTTTGAAAATTCATAGTAGATGTTGTAAAATTTCAACACTCGAACCACCTAAAACTTCCACTCTAGGGTTTCTACTACAAGAAGTTAAGGATAGCGTTGGATTTCCAAGGTCTTGGCTACAAAAATGCAAATTTACTACTAGGAAACAACATTAGTAATATGGCTAATAGATTTTGTCAAAGAAATTGGGTGGAGGCCCTCCTTCTAGTGCCAAGAAAACTATTACGAACAAAAAAATTAATCACTTGAATGAAGACCAATGGATCTCATGTATAATACTCCTTAGCTCAAAAATCCCCAAGGCATCCAGAAAAATGGGATTCAAGATGTCCTAGATAATTTGGTAGATCAGCCAAGAACTTGGGGGATTTGCTAAATAGTGTAATGAAATGAAATAAAAAAACTAATAATGGATCTAAATAATTCACAAAAAATAAATGAATATATCTTGCATAAAAAATTAAAAACTTAAAACTTTATTGAGAAAGAATAAAGAATAAGTTAGAGTAATGTGTAAGAATGGTGCCTGAATGGGTAGCTCGGATTTTCACTTGGATGGGGATTCAGGGTCTATTGAAGTTAATGTAGTTAACTCCATGATCTAGATGTCTTACCAATCTCAATGCTATCAAACATTTGGTGCTAAAATCTCAAATCTAAAAGGTTGGGTATGGTGGGGGTTGAGAAATGTAAAGAATTAAAGTTGTCTAAGTGCTCTACATTAGGAATTAAAAATCCCACGAGTGCAATGTGAATCTTGGAAACTCACAAATCCCAAAGGAGGTTACAAGGTCATAAGGTCATAGGGTTTCTACATAGGGTTCAAGAGGATACAAGTGTATGAACTTGTAAAAAATATTTAATGCTTGAGAATACCCAAGTGTAGAATTATAAACAAATTGCTAAATTGTGCAACTAATGCTAATTGTTTCAAATTGTAAAAGTATGGAACTGCCAAAGCATTGAACCATGAAAATTTGTGAAACCTATAAATGGTGTTGAAAGCTTATTTTTATAGGTCCTAGTCCATGAATGGTGCTACAAAATGGCTATGATTTGGTTGTAATTTGGCTACATAATGGGTACAAATTGGCTTTCAAATTGTTGTTAATTTTTTCTTTGTTCAGGTAAGATGGTTGCCCAAATTTTGGGGGTTACCATATATAGTAAGTGACTTTCCATCATGGCCTTTCTATTTATTATAAATAGTAATAGGGGCATAGCTTCCACATTGGAGATGAATCTTCCATGATGAGATCTCCACCATGCTTGCTAAAGAGGTTGGTCAATGTTAGAGTGCATGAAGTGTTGAAATTTGGCTACTGTGATTTCCATGCTGGGAGGATGCAATTTCCATGCTAGGGGTGGAGCCTCCACATTGGGGAAAAACTTCCATGCTAAGGAAGAAAGGTTTCCAAGTTAACCATGAAGCCTCCATGTTAGGGAGGAAAGTTTTCAAGCTAAGGGAAAACTCCTCATCTCTCCATGTTGGAGGTATGTGAGATCTTCCTTGTATGTGTTTTCAAAGTAGAAAAATCTATACCTCCCATAAAACCCATCAAATTGCCATTTTTGGCATTCCAAAAATCATTTTGACCTTCCCAAGCCAAAATATAGATACTAGGTGACTTTTTTCTACTTGGAGAATGAGACTTTATCCACTCATGAGGCATTTTTCAGCCCCAAAAGTATAAAGTATGTGAAATTAACCCTTATGGAGTACAATATTCAAATTTATAACAAATGTTTGCCTTAATTTTCATGGGGTGAAAGACACATGATGAAAATGAGCTATAACATGCAAATATTTATGGGGTTTTAGTGTGTACTTGATGTAGAACAATTGGGAGCCCTCCCTCATGAGGGTTCTTATGGGGGCCACTACATCGGAAAAGAACAACCACAAAGATCCTAATGATAAGATACTTTTGGCCAATAATCTTCTAGGATATCCACCATTTCTCTCATTTTCTGTGAGAGGTATCAATGAGCTAGAAGGATGAGAACCTGAATGAAAGGGTTCCAACAGTGAATTCAACCACTAGACCCTTTTAACCTTTGAGGAATTTACTTCATGAGATCTATCACTCCCATGTGCAATGAAAGAGCCTACATTATTGTTACCATTGACTACTGTACTAAGTGGGTTGAAGCTATAGTAGTATCCAATTATACATCTACTGTTGTAGTTTAATTTTTTAAATAATAGGTGATAAACATATTTGGTATGCCTAGAGCACTAATTTTAGACAATGGAACATATTTTACAAGTTTTACTTTCCACAAGTTAATGTAATTCTTAAGGGTGTAACATAAACTCACAACTCCCTATGATCCCCAAGCCAATGGTCAAGCAAAGGTCACCAATATGGAGATTACATAAATTTTAATATGAACCATTAGTAGATATAGGAAAGATTTGAGCACCAAATTCAATGATGCCCTTTAAGCACCAAAAACATCCTATAGANGCACCAAATTCAATGATGCCCTTTAAGCACCAAAAACATCCTATAGGATACTCTACCTATGAGTTGGTGCAAGGAAAGTTGCTCAAACTTCC
>MNCI01016658.1:382060-399254 GCA_015680685.1 Gnetum montanum | reverse complement strand
AGCATGGGGACCGCTGGATTGATCGGATCATCTTGATAGAAATCCATGATCTGAATGGTATCAGACCCAGTGGTCTTGAGGCGTCGCACCTCCTTAGTAAGCGTCTAGATAAGCTGGAACGCTTAATCTAGACCTGTTAAGGGAGGTGTTTGTGCAGCAGGGACAGGAGCAGGAGGTTGGACTGGAAGGGTGGCCCTAGGAAACTGGAATGCAGGAGGTTGTTGGCTAACCGCTGGTGGAGCAGGGATTCCTGCAGGTTGGGGGGCCTGCGAAGGCCTCCATCCACCGGTCTGAGACGAGAGGTTAACTCCTGCCTGCTGCGCAGGATAATGGTAGGTATATCGAGGAAGCACCTGCGAAAATTATGTCGCAGGTGTAACCGAAGGCTGTGCATCATAAACCGCAGACGGGTATTGTTGCGCAGCAGGGTCGGTCCACTGACTTGTTGCAGGGTATTGAACAAAGGTTTGCTATGGTACGGTTACAGTATGTTGCTGAGTCGGCGGGGGCAGAAACCTTTGCGCTGAGCGAGTTGTCGGTACAGTGTGAGCCTGTACCTGAGGGATGAACTGAGGCGCGGTGGTCGCCGGGATCACCGCCGGGATGCCAAGTGCGTGGTGGGACGGACCCACCCCTGCATCATGGCGCAGTTGTTGTGCTTGCCACCCAGACGGCTGCGCCTGGGCTAGCGGGAAGCCAGGAAGTTATGCCTGCGTGGTCGCGGCTGGGTTAAGAGAGGCTGCCTCTCCGTCAAAAGGGAACAACGGATATTCTTGCGTATGGAGCGGCAGAGTATGGAACGAATGTTCCGACAGGGCCACGAATTCGTCCTCTGCCTCTTCCTCACGCTGGGGTTCCGCCACAGGTTGTGAAGCCTGGCCTCTGGCCATGACCAACTGTGCCATAATTTCATGTTGGTGCTCAGTCAAGGGGATTATGTCATAGGCCGTTGGCTTAAAATCATGACCCCCTCGATGGAGCGCTTCAAAGTTTCGCTTTGCCTCCTGCTCGGCTCGGCTAAGAGCCAGCCTCGCCTGGATCTTAACGCATATAAAATTGTATTCTTCAGGGTTATGGCCAAAAAGATAGGCTCTTTCCTCTGAAGCCTCAATGATCGGCGCAATGGTCCCTGAGGTCCCGTCGCACCAGGAGCTGGTCCTGTGGCAACCGTAGGATTCACAGGCGCAACACCCAGATCGAGGGTAACCATGGCGGTTGTGTTTGAGTAAAAAGAATCCATTGATCAATGAAATCGAGAGTGACTGATAATCGAATCTAAAAGCGAATGGCTGGCAACAGATGCAGAAAAGGCTTTCTACCCTGTAGGATTTCAAAGAAATCGTCCTTGCGACCGATCTATACCACACGATTAACCGTAGACTTCCCTAGAGGTATTACGTCTATGGTTTAGGGTATGGATCTCTAACAGGGTTACCCAAAATATTCGGATCGGAGCCTGAAGGCCCTCCTTCTAGCGCCAGAAAACTGTAACGACAGAAAACGTCGGCAGCTGGAAATACCGACCGATATTCCGGCGTACACAGTTTTAGCCACGGATCCGCGCGAGGGCTATGCTGGAAAAACGAATCCGCGGCACCCTGAACGGTCTTGTCGATCAGACAGGGACTTACGGGTCAGTAAAACAATGCAAAGTGCGTAAAAGAGAGCGATCTGATTCGAGGGACCGTAAAGCAAGGGGAAAACGATGCGGTTGGATTGCAACGACGATAATGCTAAACACGATGAAAGGAGGCTGGCAAAAGAGAAACACGTAGCTTCAAGATCTGCGCTTTGACTTACAAATGTATATTTCGTATGAGAAATTACACTGGGGAATCCCCGATTACAGGATGTGAAACAAGCACAGAACAACAAGCAAAACGGTTTAAACAGAAGTCCGATCTACCTCGTGGGCTAAGCTGAGATGCAAGGCGGGCCAAGCTTTGACGTCTACCGATCAACTGTTTCTGATTGATAGAGTCCTTTCAGCAGAAAGATTGCTCCTGTCACCGGTACTCAATTTGAACTGTACTCTGCTTCGGCTGTAAGATGATGAGGTCCACGATTGCCAAAGCGCTGATCTCTGTATCTCTGCTCCAAAGTGCTAAGTGCTCTGGTGCTCAGAAATATGCTATTTGCTTCTCTGATTTGCCAACCCGAATTTTTGCCAACCCACCCCTGTATCTTTGTCAACTGGGGTATTTATAGGCCGCGACACTTCGCGGAGAAGGCGCAACCCTGATGATGTGGGTTCCGGATATTACGGGCCCTGCTGGCATGATCTTTTAAGTCAGACTGTGACTACGCACAACACGCTTGTTTGCGTGTTGTGCGTGTGAAGAGTAGGCATATGCTGAGCGTACTTTAGGCTGCATTCAGGCTGTATTACGCTCATTCGCGTTGCGTTGCGTGTATGAGCGTAATCTGGAGTAAAAGCCATAAGCTCTCTACGCGACTGTGCGTAATGAATGCGTAAATAATGCGTGGTTTACGCTCGCTACGCAGCTGCGCGTGATGAAGCGTAAACAATGTACAAATTACGCTCACTACGCAGCTGCGCGTAATGAAGCGTATAAGCAATGTACAACTTGACAACATACGCCATGGTACGCACTGCCGCGTAGCGAGCGTAAAGGCAAGTTATCCATGAACTGCAAGAAAAAATGCCAACCTGTTGTGCTTTTCTGAACTCTGCCTACGACTGTCTTGAAGCTTATTATGCTCATTACGCTGCCGTGCGTAATAGAGCGTAAACCCATTCTTTGAACCAATCTGATGTGCGTTTTTGCTGGAATTGCGAATCTTTGCCTGAGGCCGACTCATAATTTTCACGGTGTTTCAATTACTAACTCTAACTAATGAACTAAGTCTGAATTAACCTAACATTAGCATTCGTTCCCACTTACCATACGTACCCTAAACTGATGCAACCATGGCTACCAAACACTAATCATTGCTGGGATCACCACGCATAACGCATGTGCTCGAAGCGGTCGTACTGAGGCATCTAACTAGGAGAGAAGGTTTAGAGAGATTTAATTCCTAATAAAGCATGTAAATGGAAAGTAGTAAATAATAATAAATAAAATTCTAATAGCCTATTCCATGCACTGCAAGGTTTATCCAAGAAGCTCGTATTTATTGCCGTACACAAACTTGTGTTCAGGTACAATGTTTGCTCGAATAAAGATCCATTCACTTTAGGACTCCTACTATGGGTACATGGAAAGTATTCTATGTCTGGAGTGATCAATTTGCCAGAGTTTTCCTACTTCTAGCCTAGGATGAGAAAACAAGGGAGAGCCACCTATTATTTATAGATATGACGGTGCACCATGATATCGCGGCCCATGCGATATCGCGTCTCATCACCACCATTCTAAGGAAACGAGAAAGGGAAAAGGAGGAAGCGAGAAAGGACCTTAGTTAAAGGGAACGTGTTTGTTTAGTTTCATAAATAGTGCTTGTAGCCCAAATAATTATTTTGTCTAAGGGGTGTGCTTTGAATTCTCACTATTTTTTTTACGTGAGAACCACACCATGCAAAGACTTATTTTTATTGGCTGAGCTTCCCAATAATGAAGCAACATTGGAATCGTAAAGAAAACTCAAGAAGAAAACATCCAAGCACCCAAGAGAATAGCTAGCAAAAATACATCAAATCCCTTTGAAGTCACACCCTTTTCATTCCTTGAGTCATTCCTTAGTTTGAGAAATGCCCAGTCATCAATTTGTTAATAATTTTGTTATTAGGGAAAGGGACTGTACACTTCCAAGCCAAGAGAGACCATAGAAATTTATGGATGCATGGATGAAGTGGACTCATTGCCTATTATATCAAAAGAACCATACCTTAGTATCAACATTATAACTCAAAGGTAAAAACCAAACATTAGCAATCAATAGAATACAGTTCATACCACCAATAGGAGTACTTATTAGGTGATGAATCTAACAAAACAAAAACAACAAACAAAGACAAAAACAAGAACAAAAAAAAAAAACAGAAAAGAAAAAGAAAAACAAACAAAGTATAAATGAAAAAGAAATGAAAAAGTATAAATGATGTTGCAAAACAAAAACAAGAAAAGTTAAAGAAATTTGTAAATCAAAAATGTGTAAAACAAAAACTTAAAAAGGAACTGAGGGCCTCAAATAGTTAGTAAAGGTGGCCATCTCCCCCATGACTGAGTTGGAAGGAGGAGATCCAAAATAGTGAGTAGGGTTGTTCCTTCTCAGAGGTATTATGTGTACTGACTATTCTAAATTCATGGAAGGGTTTGGTCTGTTGCACATTGACTAATATGCTCTTATCAAGGCTCTTGTTTGAATTTTTTAGTAATTTCCAACTTCCCCCGTTGATGTTTTCAGGATTAAGGCTTGGAAGTTGGCAGTGGACCTGCTCTAGTGCCTCTATGCTTTCGATGTAAGCGCAAGTTATTCCCTCAGTTAGTTCCATGCACGTTAGTGAGTTGCTCTCTTGATCAGCTATCAGCCATTGGGTGTCTTCTTGTCATGTGGCTACTGCATATAGAAACTTTTGTATATTAATGTCTTGTGTACATTGGTTGCAAGTAGGCAATGCTAAAATTTGCACAACCTGTGATCTCTGCACGTAATTGTACCCTGTATCACTGTATGCGATGCATGGAACCCTCTTCTTCTCGACCTTTCCAAAAGTGTTCTCTTTAGATATTTCCAGGGAAAGATCACGGATTCCTAGCCGTGCATCTATATTACTTAACCATGTCCTTCCCATTATTATTGGGAAGTCCCCTTTACAATTATTCACTTTTATCACTAGGAAATCAGCTGGGTATGACCACCCACACACAGTGGTGACAATGTCCTCCATCAGTCCCAAGGAAACAGTGATGGACTGGTCAGCCAGCTCTAGGCAAATATTGCTCTTCCTTAATGGAGGTAGGTTCTAGGCTTTGTACATTTCTTGTGATATTAAGTTGACTCCAAAACCTGAATCCGCAAGAGCTTTGCATGGCTCATTCCTAGCGATTTGGAGATAGATTAGAGGGCTTCCAGGATCAGAGAATTTCCTAGGAAGGTGGCCAACCTTGATCTAGTCAGTTATGGCATGTGTTAACATAATTGTATGCGTTGAGCTCGGTGTTTGGTTCGAAGGGAGCTTTGAAGCTTTATTTGATGGGGAGGCATTCAGAGGTTCAACCTCTTGTGGTTGTAAGGGCTTGCTTGGATTGTTGGCTTTGAAGAAAGGTCTTCTCTTCATATGGTTGTTAGAACCAATAGCGGGTTGATGATTTATAGCCCTTGTGGCATTGCGTTGTTGCAGTTGACTAAGGAGTTCCCCTTGCATTGCTGGAGCGGATGGTAATGGAGCTATTGGTGTGAGAGCTATAGATAGATTTGAAGGATGGTATGTTTGTGGGTTATCTTCCCTAGGAGAAAGAGTTCTATAATACTANGGTATGTTTGTGGGTTATCTTCCCTAGGAGAAAGAGTTCTATAATACTGATGAGCTTGGTAGTGATGTTGTGGTGTAATGTGACTAATAGAGTCACGTGGAGAGATTGGATGCTGCACGTAGTAGCCATATGGGTTAGGTTGCCAGTAGGGGTATTGTTGCCTTGGCAGTGGCATCCCCCATAACTATGGGTATTTCCACTATTGATGTTGCTCTATGGGTTATGGTGGAGTTCCACTTGGATAATATGTTGAAGGTTGGTGGAACTGCCTTAGGTTACCTTGGGGATAAGGGAACTGTCGGGGCGTTTGCCGTTTATTTAGTCATGGGTTGAGTGCATACATCCCAGAGTCTTGTAGATGTGAGATCACTGGGCAACATCCCTTAGGATGGTCATATTGGCATATCTTGCATCCCCCATCATTGTCTGTGTTTGAATCCACAACCTCTTCTATGATGGCCATTTTAACCTTACCCTTGTTACGTGCATTCTCGACTTCTCTTTTTTTATTTTTGTCGCAGTAACTACCTTGCTCCCTAGACTCCTCTACAATTTTAAGAACAGTTTCAAACCTACTATCCAGGGAGTCCCACATTTAGTCTACCTTTGCCGATACTTCTGTTGTTAACTTTTGGAAAGGAAAATTTTTCCTATTCACCATTGCTTTGAGTGGTGACTCTTCTTCCTCCTTACAAAATCTCATTCCCCTTTTGTGGAGGGAAGGATCTCAGTTGTATTCTTCCACACTTTCTCCTTTTCATAGCTCACCTTCTTCTTTGGCTACTTTCTCTAGCAATCTATGAATTTGATAAGACCTAAGCTCCAATAACCTTCCTTGGGCATACATCCCAAGGGTTCTTCTTGTTTCATGCCTAAGTCCATCCACGAGATGGCGTAGTTGATCTCGCTACGAATAACCATGGCTAGGGCAACGATGTAACAATGTGTAATGGTGGCCCATGGCAGCATCCAAGGGTTCATGATTTCCTTAATTCCATCTTTGGATTTTCTTCTGCAGGTTAGACACTTGAGAGTATGTTTGGTACTTATCATTGAACAGTTCTAACATTGTATTTCACCTCCGAATGGATTCTAGTTCTAAGGACTGGTACCAGATTTTAGCTTCTTTCACTAGTGTCCTTGAGAATAACTTCAGTTTTTGCCATTCATTTTCTATGTTCTACAAAGCACATGCATCATGGAATGCTTGTAAATGATTTTGAGGATCAGTGTTGTATCCCCCTTCAAATCGTGGGATGTTGTTCATGTTTAGCCTCTTGATCCTACTATCCTTTTGGTGCCTTGTTGGAACTCTTATGGCCTCTGTTATATCTAGCATGCTTCTAGTTGCGAGTAGGGGTTCTTCGTGATCATCTCATTCATAGCATCTATGGTGTCTACGCAATTCCCTACTCTCCCTTCTTCTATGCCTTGATTCCTTAGAGTGCCCTCGTCCTCGTTCTCGACTGTCTCATTGATGTTTTTCACTTTGTTTTCCCTTATCCTCACGATTGGTTTCCCTATGAATGCGTTCGGACACTGAAGGAGAGGGTGGAGGTGACAATGAAGGTGAAGAAGAAGGAGAACCATTGCCATGATGGTGTTTTCTACCTTCTCTTTGGTGGTCTCAGCCTCAATCATGATCATGATCAGAACGTCCACCCTTATTGTGTATTTGTGTTCCTTTGTTGAACACTTCGTGTTCATGGATATCAGAACTAGGGTTGTGAATAGTGGAGTGGAGGTTCTGATACACTACCTCTTGACTATTTTCAGGAGGAGGAACATCATTTTGTGGGGAACCCATTGAAGCAGGTTCACCATTCTCAATTTTGCTCAAAATGTGTAGTGTCATGGGGCCATTTACCCTTCAAGGATGTATGGTATCTCTCTTGTTGCAACTCACTTTGATATTGTGCTTCTTTGGGATGATAGTCCCTTGTATCATGATCACATGCAACGTATTCTGCATATAAAAGTAGCATGCCTATTCGTGTGAGAGCACGAAGGAGCATGTTGGGGACTAATTGGTCTAGAGGCAACACTATGTTACCCTCCAAGTCTCTCCAACACAGTTGTTCATCTTGGTGGAGAATAAAGGTAAAGCTGGGTACATGCTCATTGGGATGATTATAGACCACATGAAACTATTGAGGAATTGGCAGATCTTGGTTACATGTATTATGCTGTTGACTACCTCTTGTGTTAGTCCCAGGTGGTGAAGTGCTCTTATGTGAAGAAAAAGACATTTTATCTTGTTCAGTGTGCGATGTATCGCTATCTTATCTTTCTTTTATTAACCCTAAGGATTCATTCTAACATTCCAATGATATGAATGATTTCCTATGTTCTACACAGCACACAAAAAACTAAGTCCTTAGAAACAATGCCAATGATGAGTGGCAAGGTACCCCTACACTCAACCATATGAATATGAGCATTTCACGCACGATCCGATTGAACTCCAAGGACTAAGTGCTTATGCCCTTAATGAAACACTCAGGGTTAATCAATCGTTGTCTTCCCAAACTTACTTATATTGTCACAGTTGTATGGTTAAGTAAGCTTAAGGTATATGATTTTTATAGCTTTTTATCTTTTTATGTCTTCTGCTAACAAAGGAAAGGGAGAGAGAACTAAGTTGATGAGTGGCGAGGTACCCCTACACTCAACCATATGAATACAAGCATTACACGTGCGATCCAGTCAAACTTTGCAGACTAAGTGCCTACACGCCTTATGGAACACTTAAGGTTAATCATTCGTTGTCTTCCCAGACTTACTTGTATTTTTCACAGTTGTATGATTAAATAAGTCTGAGGTATGTGATTTTTATATCTTTTATGTTTTTTTCTCCTATGCTAATGATGTAAAGGGTTAAAAGACTAATTAACTAATTTTAACTAACTAACTAAGCCTTAATTAACCTAGCATCAGTATCTATTCCCACTTTCCGTTCACACCTTGAACCAATGCAAAATTCTGGGATTACCAAACGCTATTTGTTACTGGGATTACGAAGCGTAACGCATGTGCTCGAAGTAGTCGTACTGAATGCACTTAACTAGGAATGTTGAGGGTTGAGAGAGATTAATTAACTAATAAAGCAATTAAAAAATTAACAATAATTAAAGTCCTAACAAGCTTAGTCCATGCACTGCAAGATTTATCCAAAAAGTTCGTCTTTATTTTCATACACAAACTTGTGCTCAAGTACAATATTTGCTCGAATAAAGATCCATTCACTTTGGGACTCCTACTACAGGCACATGGAAATTACTCTAATTCTGGAATGGAAAAACTGCAAGAGTTTGGCTAAGGTCTAGATCTAGATGGAGAAACAAGGTAGAGCCACCTCTTATTTATAGATTTGGTGGCGCGCTGCGATATCGCTTCCCATCATACCCCCATGAATAAATAAAAACTTATCCTCGAGTTCCTTACAAAATATTGGAAAGGTATGGGATTATTGACTTGAATGGAACTAATGGTGAATGGGATGACATGTGAATGGATCATCATTACAGAACATGACAAAACTGGTGTTCATGACAATAAGAGTGAAAACTTTATACATTTGACATTAGGCCTTATTTGGCAGTTGAGAGAGAAGAGAGAAGAGAGAAGAGAGAAGAAGTCTATTGCTGCCAATGCCAAGATTGTGCCTTTTGTTGTCTATTTGTAAGCGTGCCATCCATCTCATTCATTGCATAGCTGCTTCAGCACTGATCCATTCCAAGTGTTCCCTCCAGATCCAATCCATTATTGTATGATTGCCATCTGCACACACAACACAGTCTTTTATTAGCAAGGGTAAATGAATCATAATGCAATTGATACCTTGCTTCGATGAAAGGTCCATTGGCTAGGTTGTGGTATGGCTAATGTGGATCTAGAGATACAATAATGGTGACTACCGAAGGTGCAGGGGCTAGGAGAAAATCAAAAAAATCGAAAATATTGGGTCAAGATCCCGATGACTAAGAGCGAACCTCCGATATTGATAGAATGGAGAAAGAAAAAGAACAAGAAAGATGGAGAAAAAGAGACAACTATAACGTTGATGAAATAGATGTCAAGATGGAAATGAACAAAATAGAGTGGATTGCAAAAATGTTAAGGGAAAGAATTTAACTGGTGCACCAAATAGGAATGCCAGTGGGTCCTCCCCAAAGCAGGCTCATGCCCTTAATGCCCTGACAATCCCACATTCGAAGAGTCCATAGGTGATGAGTGGCGAGGTACCCCTACACTCAACCATACGAATACGAGAGTAACATGCGCAATCCGATCGAACTCTGTAGACTAAGTGCCTACACACCTCATGGAACACTTAAGGTTAATTATTTTTTGTCTTCCTAGACTTACTTGTATTTGTCACAGTGTATGGTTAAGTCTGAGGTACATGATTTTTATATCTTTTCTATTTTATCTCCTATGCTGCTAAGGTGAAAGGTGAAGAGATTAATTAACTAACTTTAACTAACTAACTAAGTCTTAATTAACCTAGCATCAGCATCCATTCCCATTTACCGTTCACACCCTGAATTGATGCAACCTTGGTTACCAAATGCTAATCATTGCTAGGATTACCAAGTGTAACGCACATGCTCGATGTGGTCGTACTGAGGCACTTAACTAGGAGAGAAGGGTTGAGAGAGATTTAATCACTAATAAAGCATGTAAATGATAAATAATAAATAACAATAAATAGAAGTCGTATTTAGCCTATTCCATGCACTACAAGGTTTATCCAAGAAGTTCATATTTATTGCTGTACACAAACATGTGTTTAGGTACAATATTTGCTCGAATAAAGATCCGTTCACTTTGAAGCTCCTACTGTGGGCACATGGAAATTATTCTATCTCTGGAGAGGTAAAACTACTAGAGTTTCACTAAGGGTCTAGATCTAGATGAGAAACAAAGGGAGAGTCGCCTCTTATTTATAGACTTGACAGCACACCGCGATATCGCACACGTGACGATGTGATATCGCGGCCCATGCAAAATCGCGTTCCATCATATCCCCATGATTGAATAAAAACTCATCCTTGAGTTCCTTATAAAATATTGGGATGGTATGGGATTATTGACTCAAATGGAACTAATGGAATGACATGTGAACAGATCATCACTACAAGACAAGAGAAAACTGGTGTTCATGACAACAAGAGTGAACACCTTATTAGATTGACATCAGAACTTATTTGGCAGTTGAGAAAGAGAGAGAAAGAAGTTTTGCTGCTACCAATGCGAAGATTGCACCTTTCGTTGTCCATCCGTAAGTGCGCCATCAGTCTTGCTCCTTGCATAGCTGCTTTCAGCACTGCTCTATTCCAAGTGTCCCTTGCAAATCCAATCTGTTGTTGTATGACTACCATTTGCACATACAACATAGTCTTTATGTTAGTAAGGGTAAATGAATCATAATGCAATTGATACCTTGCTTCGGTGAAAGGTTTGTTGGCTGGGTTGTGGTATGTTGATGTGGATCTGGAGGTATAATATTGGTGACTATCGAAGGTGTAGGGGTTAGGAAAAAATTTAAAAAATTTGGGTCTGGACCCCCATGACTAAGAGCGAACCTTCGGTAGCGATAAAATGGAGAAAGAAGGAAAAACAAGAAAGATGGAGAAAAAGATATAACAGAACATCGATGAAATGGATGTCAAGATGGAAATGAACAAATAAAGTTAATTGTGAAATTGTTTAAGGAGAAGAAGTTAACTAGTGCACCAAAGAAGAATGTTAGTGGGTTCCTCCCCAAAGTAGGCTCATGCCCTTAATGCCCTAACAAACCCACATTCAAAGAGTCTGTAGGCTCTGGGAATGTCATTTGGAATAAGAGTTAAAGTCTTAACTGCAAGAATTTACCAAAAAGAAAATAATGCATCAACCAAAATATACACTAATGATACAACCGACAATGAGGTGAACAATGGAGAGAAGGATGGAGAGAAAAGGATGGAATGGAATCCCAAGAACAAGGTGGTGTACAACCCCTTTTGTAGTTCATGATTAATGTGACTTAGTAGGTCCCATTCCAAGTCCAACCTCAAACAAACCACATCTAGTGACTTTGCATTAATGCATTCAGCCAATCCATCCTCTTGAAGTAACAAGAATTCCTTCACCCAAGAGCTACCACCATTTTGACGAAATGAGGAGAGAATGGGAAGCGAGAAAGGCCTTAGTTAGAGGGAACATTTTTATTTTAGTTCCATAGCCAGTGCTTGTAGCCTAAGTGATTATTCCATCTAAGGGGTGTGCTTTGAATTCTCACTATTTTTTTTATATGTTTATACGTGAGAACCACACCATGCAAAGACTTTGTTATTTTTATTAGCTCAGCTTCCCAATGATTGAGTAGCGTTTAAATGGTAAGAAAAATTAAGAAGAAAACATCCAAGTGCCCAAGAGAATGGCCAACAGAAATGCATCAAGTTCCCTTGAAGTCACACCCTTTTCAATCCTTAAGCCCTTCCTTAGTTTGAGAAATGCCCAGTCATTGATTCATTAGAGTTCTTATTATTGAAAAAGGACTATACATTTCCAAGCCGAGAGAGACCATAGAAACTTGTGGATTTGTGGATGATGTGGACTCATTGCCTACTATATCAAAAGAACCATACCTTAGTAGCAACATCATAACTTAAAGGTAAAAACCAAACATTAGCAATCAAATAGAAAAATAGGTTATACCATCATGAAGAACACTTATTGGGTGACAAACTTACAAGGTGGATAAGTCACATACAAAATGAAAAAGTATAACGATATTGTAAAACAAAAATAAGAAAAGTTAAAGAAATTTATAAAACAAAAATGTGTAAAACAAAAACGTGTAAAACAAAAATGTGTAAAAGAAAACATAAAAACAACTGAGGGCCTCGATTTATTAGCACAGGTGGCCATCTCCCCCATGACTGAATGGAAAGGGAGAGATTCGAAATAACGAGTGCTTGTTTGAATTTCTTACAAGTGTCCAACTTCTCCCAACTGATGTTTTCAGGTTAAGGGGTGGAAGTCGATGATGCTCATATTCCAACGTATCTATGCCTTCGTTATTGGCATGAGCTGTTCCCCCAGTTCATTCCATGCATGTTGGTCGGTTGCTCTTTTAACTAGCTGTCAACCATGAGATGTCTACTACTTGTTGTGTGGTTGCTACATATAGGCATCTTTGTCTCAAAGTTTCAAGGGCACACTTGTTGCATGGAGGAGATGTTGTGCATTCCCCCATGTCATCACTCGATGAGTCATTGTATGTGATGCACGGAACTTTCTTCTTCTTGATCTTTCCATAAATGTTTACCTTAGATATTTCCAAGGAAAGATCACGAATCCCTAGGCATGCATCTATTGTACTCAGCCATTCCCTTTCCATTATAATTGGGAAGTCCCCTTTGTCATTGTTAACTACTGTCACCAGAAAATCAGCTGGGTATGACCAACCACACATAGTGGTAACGATGTCCTCCACCAATCCCAAGGGAATGGTGATGGACTGGTCAACCAGCTCTAGTTGAATGTTGCTCTTCTTAAGTTGGGGTAGGTTCCAGGTTTGATACATCTCTCATGAAATTAAGTTGACTCCGAAACTTGAGTCAAGAAGAGCCTTATGTGATTCATTCCCGGCGACTTGGAGGTAGATTAAGGGACTCCTAGGGTCAGATAATTTCCTAGAAAGGTGGCCTACCTTGATCTAGTCGGTTATGGTATGTGTTAACATAGTAGTATACATTAAGCTCTGTTGTTGGATGGAAGGAAGCTCTGAAGCCTTGTGTGTCGGAGGAGTGATCACAGACTAAACTACTTGTGGTTGTGAGAGCTTGTCTAGGTTTTTGGTTCTAAAGAAAGGTCTTCTCTTTTTACAATTGTCAGAACCAGTAGCATGTTGAATGTTTATGGCTCTTGTAGCATTACATTGCTGCAGTTGAGTATGGAGTTCCCCTTGCATTGTTGGAATAGAAGGTATGGGAACTATAGGTGGAAGAGGCGCAGATGGAGTAGGAGGATGGTATGGATATGGAATGTCTCTCTTAGGAGAAGGAGCCCTTCTAAAGTACTCCCAAACTTGGTAGTGATGTTGGGGAGTTGTGTGACCCATAGAGTAACTTGGAGAAATCAGCTGCTGCACGTAGTAACCATATGGATTGGGCTACCAGTAAGGGTACTATTGTTTTGGTGGTGGCATCCCCCATGATTGTGGGTGTTGCCACTGCTGATGTTGTCCGATGGGTTGTGGTGGAGTTACACTTGGATAATACGTCAACGGTTTGTGGAATTTTCTTGGGTTACCTTGAGGATAAGGTAACCTCTGGGGTGTCTACCGTCTATTGAGTCTCGGGTTGAGTGCATACACCCTAGACTCTTGTAGATGTGAAATGATTGGACAACATCCCTTAGGATGGTCATATTGGTAGATCTCACATCCACCGTCATTGTCTATGTCCAAATCCACAACCACATCAGAGATAGTTATTTTCCCCTTACGCTTGTCATGTGCATGGCCTGAATCTCTTTGCTTTTTCTTGTCCTTGTCACTACTTTGTTCCTCCTTAGAGTCTACGATTTTCAGGACAAGTTCAAGTCTACTGTCTAAGGAGTCTTATATCTAATCTACCTTAGCCGCTACTTTTGTTGTTAGCTTTTGAAGAGACAAGGTTTTCCTATTCACCAACTCTTCGAGTGGTGACTCATCCTCTTCATCGTAGAATCTCACTCCCTTCTTTCGAAGGGAAGGATCATAGTTATATTCTTCCACACTTTCCCTTTTTCATAGCTCCCCTTATTCTTTGGCTACTTGTTCCAACAAGTTGTGTATTTCATGGAATATAAGTTCTGATAGTCTCCCTTGGGCATAAGTCCCAAGGGTTCTCCTAGTTTCATACCTTAGCCCATCTACAAGATGGCAAAGTTGATCCCATTGTGCATAACCATGGCCCAGGCAATGATGTAACAATGCGTAGTAGTGGCCCATGGTAGCATCCAAGGGTTCATGATTACCTTGCTTCCATTCTTGGATCTACTTACGCAAATTAGACACTCCACCTCCTAATGGTTTCCGGTTCAACCCTTCAACTCTTCAACTCTACTTACGCAAATTAGACACTCAACACTCTGGAGGTGGAGTACATTTGATACTTATCATTGAAGAGTTCTAACATCATACTCCACCTCCTGATGGTTTCCGGTTCTAAGGACTGGTACCAACTCTCTGCTTCCTTTATGAGTGTCTTGGGAAACAACTTTAGTTTTTGCTACTCATTTTCTATGTTTTGTAAGGCACATGCATCATGGAATGCTTGTAAATGATTTTGCGGATTTGTGTTGTATCCCCCTTCAAATTGCGGGATGTTGTTCATGTCTAAACGTTTGATCTAGCTATCTTTTTGATGCCTTGTTGGAATTCTTACAGCCTTCATTATATCTCGCATGCTTCGGGTGGCAAGTAGGGGTTTATCATGATCATCTATTTCATGAAATCTATGGCATCTGCGTTGTTCCCTACTTTTCCTTCGTTCATGCCTAGACTCTCTAGACTACCCTCGTCCTCTCCCTCGACTCTCTCGTCGAGGTCACTCACTTCTCCTAGCTTTATCCTCTCTATTATGCTCTTGATGACTACACCCCGATGTGGAAGGAGAGGGTGAGTGATGTGATGAAGGTGAAGAAGAAGGAGAACCATCACCATGATGATGTTTCTTACCTTCTCTTCTGTGGCTTTAGCCTCAATCATGATGAAGATCTGAGTGCCCGTCCTTGTCATGTGTTGTTGTTCCCTCAGTGAACAGTTGATGTTCACGGGGATCAGAACCAGGGTTATGTATCATGGAGTGTAGGTTCTGATACCCCACCTCCTCACTATTGTTAGGAGGGGGAACATCTTTCGATAGAGAACCAGTTACAAGTGGTTCACCATCTCCGATTTTGCTTAGGACGTGTGGAACATCTTTGTCCTTCAACAATGTATGTTGGCTCTCCTGCCTTGAGTCCCTTCAACATTGTGCAACTTTGGGATAGTAATCCCTTATATCAAAATCTACTATAATGTATTCAACATAGAGCTAATTCATGCCTATCTATGCCAAAGCACGGAGGAGCATGTTGGGGACTGCATGATCTGGAGGTAACACTATGTTACCTTGCAAGTCTCTCCAGTGCATCTGTTCATCCTAATGGAGGATAAAAGTAAAATTGGGTATCTACTCATTGGATGAGTATATACCACCCCATATTGTTGAGGAATTGGCTGATTTTGGTTATGTGTTTTAGATTGCTGACTATTTCTTGTATGATCCCTAGTTGGTGTAATGCTCTTGTGAGAAGAAGAAGAAGACAAGGTGTCTTATCGGTGTGCTATTTAACCGTTATATAAATTTTTTATTTAATTAACCCTAAGGTTCGTTTAAGCTCCCAACGATGTGAGTAATTTCCTATGTTCTACTTAGCGCACAAACACTTAGTCCCCGGCAACGGTGCCAATGATGAGTGGCGAGGTACCCCTACACTCAACCATATAAATACAAGAGTAACATGCATGATCTAGTTGAACTCCACAGACTAAGTGCCTACACGCCTCATGGAATATTTAAGGTTAATTATTTGTTATCTTCCTAGACTTGTATTTATCACGGTGTATGGTTATATCTTTTCTATTTTATCTCCTATGCTGCTAAGGTGAAAGCTGAAGAGATTAATTAACTAACTTTAACTAACTAACTAAGTTTTAATTAACCTAGCATCAACATCTGTTCCCACTTACTGTTCACACCCTGAACCGATGCAACCTTGGTTACCAAACGCTAATCATTGTTGGGATCACCAAGCGTAACACACGTGCTCGAAGCAGTCGTATTGAGGGACTTAACTAGGAGAGAAGGGTTGAGAGAGATTTAATCACTAATAAAGCATGTAAATGATAAATAATAAATAACAATAAATAGAATTCATATTCATCCTATTCCATGCACTACTAGGTTTATCCAAGAATTTTGTCTTTATTTCCGTACACAAACATGTGTTCAGGTACAATATTTGCTCGAATAAAGATCCATTTACTTTGGAGCTCCTACTACGGGCACATGGAAAATATTCTATCTCTGGAGAGGTAAAACTGCTAGAGTTTCGCTAAGGGTCTAGATCTAGATGAGAAACAAAGGAAGAGCCGCCTCTTATTTATAGACTTGGCAATGCACCGTGATATCGCGTCCCATCAGTAGGCTCTGGGAATGTCATTTGGAACAAGATTTAAAGTCTTAACCACAAGAATTTACCAGCAAAAAAACAATGTGTCAACTAAAATATACACTAATGATACAACCGGCAATGAGGTGAACAATGGAGAGAAGGATGAGAGAAGAGAATGGAATGGAATCTCAAGAACAAGGTGATGTATAGCCCCATGTGTAGTTAATGATTAATGTGACTTAGTAGATTCCATTACAAGTCTGGCCTCAACAACCCACATCTAGTGACTTTGCATTAATGCATTCGGCCAATCCATCTACTTGAAGTAACAAGAATGCCTTCACCAAAGAGCCACTACCATTCCGACAAAGCGAAGGAGGAGAGAATGGGAAGTGAGAAGGGACTTAGTTAGAGGGAACATGTTTATTTTAGTTCCATAACTAGTGCTTGTAGCCCAAATGATTATTTCATCTAAGGGGTGTGATTTGAATTCTCACTATTTTTTTTATGTTTATACATGAGAACCACACCATGCAAAGACCTTGTTATTTTTATTT
>MNCI01016658.1:318904-381921 GCA_015680685.1 Gnetum montanum | reverse complement strand
TCATATCAAAAGAACCATACCTTAGTATCAACATCATAACTTAAAGGTAAAAACCAAACATTAGCAACCAGTAGAAAACAGTTCATACCATCATTAGATAGCACTTATTGGGTGATGAACTTAACAAAATGGATAAGACACACACATACACACAAATAAAATAAAAAGTATGAATGATGTTGTAAAACAAAAATAAGAAAAGTTAAAGAAATTTGTAAAACAAAAAAAAAATGTGCACAACAAAAATGTGTAAATCAAAAACTTAAAGAACTGAGGGCCTCAAATGATTAGCATAGGTGTCCATCTCCCCCATGAATGAATTGAAAGGGATAGATCCAAAATAATGAGCTTTTGTTTGAATTTATTAAAAGTGTCCAACTTCTCCCAATTGATGTTTTCAGGTTAAGGGTTGAAAGTTGGTGACACTCATATTCCAATGTATCTATGCTTTTGTTGTGGGTGCAAGTTGTTCCCTTAGTTCGTTCCATGCATGTTGGTGGGCTACTCTCTTGATTAGTTGTCAACTAGTGGGTGTTCTCTTGTTGTGTGGTTGCTACATATAGGCACCTTTGTATCTAAGTTTCTTGGGCACACCATTTGCATGCAGGAAATGTTGAGCATTTCTCCATGTCATCACCCTCTAAGTCACTGTATGTGATGCATGGAACTTTCTTCTTCTTGATCTTTTCATAAATGCTTTCCTTAGATATTTCCAAGGAAAGATCACAGATTCCTAGGCACATGTTTATGGTACTTAGCCATGCCATCGCCATTATAATTGGAAAGTTCCCTTTGTTACTTTTGACTTCTATCACTAGGAAATCAGCTGGGTATGACCAACCACACATAGTGGTAACGATGTCCTCCATAAATCCCAAGGGAATGGTGATTGACTGGTCAACCAGCTCTAGTTGAATATTGCTCTTCTTGACTGGAGGCAGGTTCTAGGCTTTATACATTTCTTGTGAGATTTAGTTGACTCTAGAACTTGAGTCAAGAAGAGCCTTATGTGGTTCATTCCCAGTGACTTGGAGGTAGATTAACGGACTTCCAGGATCAGAGAGTTTCCTAGGAAGGTGGATCAAATATATCCAGTCAGTAACGGTATGTGTTAACATAACCGTATGCATTGAGCCCTATTGTTGGTTTGAAGGGATCTCCAAAGCCTTATTTGTTGGAGGAGTGTGCACAGACTCAATTGGTTGTGGTTGGGGGAGCTTGTTTGGGCTTTTGGTTCTAAAGAAAGGTCTTCTCTTCATGTGGTTTTCAGAACCAGCAGCGAGTTGAAGGTTTACACCTCTTGTAGCATTACGTTGCTGTGGTTGAGTGGGGAGTTTCCCTTACATCGTTGGAGAAGGTGGTAGTGGAACTATCGGCGTATGAGTGGCGGATGGATTTGGAGGATGGTATGCATGTGGTATGTCTTCCGTAGGAGAAGGATTCCTAAAATACTCCCAAACTTGATAGTGACATTGTGGGGTTGCATGACCCATAGAGTTACTTGGAGAAATCGGCTACTGCATGTAGTAGCCATACGGGTCTAGTTGCCGGTAAGGGTATTATTGTCTAGGCGGTGGCATCCCCCATGATTGTGGGTGTTGCCACTGTTGATGTTGCCTAATAGGTTGTGGCAGAGTTCCACTTGGATAATATTTAATGGTTGGTGGAACTACCTCGGGTTACCTTGAGGATAAGGTAACCTTTGGGGTGCCTACCATCTATTAAGTCTTGGGTTGAGTGCATACACCCTAAACTCTTGTAGATGTGAAATTATTGGGCAACATCCCTTAGGATGGTCATATTGGCAAATCTCACATCCACTATCATTGTCTATATCTGAATCCACAACCTCATCGGTGATAGTCAGTTTTCCCTTACCCTTGTTACATGCATGGTTTGAATCTCTCCGCTTTTTCTTATCATGATCACTACTTCGCTCCTTCTTAGACTCCTCTACGATTTTTAGGATAGTTTCAATTTTACTATCTAAGGATCTCCATATTTGATCTACCTTAGCCGACACTTTCATTGTTAATTTCTGAAGCGACAAGGTTTTTCTATTCACCAACTCTTCGAGTGGTGACTCATCTTCTTCCTCACAGAATCTTACTCCCTTCTTTTGGAGGGAGGGATCGCGGTTGTACTCTTCTGTGCTTTCTCTTTTCCATAGCTTCCCTTCTTTTTTAGCTACTTGTTCCAACAATCTATGAACTTTATGGGATCTAAGTTCAGATAATCTCCCTTGGGCATATGTCCCAAGGGTTCTCCTGGTTTCATGTCTTAGCCCATCTATGAGATGGCGTAGTTGATCCTGTTGTGCATAACCATGGCCTAGGAAACGATGTAGCAATGCATAATATCAACCCATGGTAACATCCAAGGGTTCATGAGTACCCTGCTTCCATCCTTAGATCTGCTTACGCAAGTTGGACACTCTGGAGTATGTTTGGTATTTATAGTTGAACAATTCTAACATCGTACTCCACAGTCTAATGGATTCTGGTTCTAAGGACAAGTACCAACTCTCTGCTTCTTTTATGAGTATCCTAGGGAATAACTTTAACTTCTGCCACTCATTTTCAATATTTTGCAAGGCATAGCANTAACTTTAACTTCTTCCACTCATTTTCAATATTTTGCAAGGCATAGCAATCATGGAATTCCTATAAATGATTTTGCGGATTAACATTGTATCCCCCCTCAAACTGTGGGATATTGTTCATGTCTAGTCTCTTGATCTGGCTATCTTTTTGGTGCCTTGTAGGTATTCTCACAGCCTTCATAATGTCTAACATACTCTAAGTTGCTAGTAGGGGTTCATCATGATCATCTCTCTCATGATGTCTATGATGCCTATGTGGTTCCCTACTTTCCCTTCTATGCCTTGACTCTCTAGAATGCCCTCATATCGCTCTCGACTCTCTCATCGAGGTCTCTCATCTTGCTTACCCTTATTCTCACTGTTGTGCTCCTTGTGACTACATCCTGATGTGGAAGGAGAGGGTGAATGATGTAATGAAGGGGAAGAAGAAGGGGAACCATCGCCATGATGATGTTTCTTACCTTCTCTCGGTGGCTATGGCCCCGATCGCGATGACAATCCGAATGCCTGTCCTTGTCATGTGTTTTTGTTTCCTTAGTGAACACTTGGTGTTCATGGGGAACAGAACTGAGATTGTGAATCATGGAGTGTAGGTTATGATACCCCACCTCCTCACCATCATTAGGAGGGGGAACATCATTTGATGGAGAACCTGTTATAGCTGGTTCACCATCTCCAATTTAGCTTAGGATGTGCGGGACCCCTTTGTCCTTCAACGATGTATGGTAGCTCTCCTACCATGAGTTCCTTAAACATTGCACCATTGTGGGATGGTAATCCCTTGTGTCATAATCTTCCGTAACATATTCAGTGTATAGCTGCGTCATGCCTATCTGTGTAAGAGCACAAAGGAGCATGTTAGGGACTGCCCAATTTGGGGGTAACGCTATGCTACATTGCAAATCTCGCCAACGTAGTTGTTCATCCTGATGGAGGATAAAAGTAAAATTAGGTATATACTCATCGGGATGAGTATATACCATTCGATACTATTGAGGAACTGGTAGTTCTCAGTTATGCATGTTAGATTGCCGACTGTCTCTTGTGTGATCCCTAGGTGGTGAAGTTCTTTTATGAGAAGAAGAAGACATGGTTATGTTGTCGGTGTGCTATTGAACATTGTTTAAAATTTCTTCTGATTAACCCTAAGGGTTCATTTAAGCTTTCCAATGATGTGGATGATTTCTTATGTTCTACTTAGCACACAAACAACTTAGTCCCCAACAACAGTGCCAATGATGAATGGTGAGGTACCCCTACACTCAACCATATGAATACCAGTGTTACATGCACAATCTGGTTGAACTTTGCAGACTAAGTGCCTACATGCCTTATGGAACACTTAAGGTTAATTGTTCGTTGTCTTCCCAAACTTGTATTTTTCACGGTTGTATGGTTAAGTAAGTCTGAGGTATGTGATTTTTATATCTTTTATGTTTTATCTCCTATGCTAATGAGGTAAAGGGTCAAGAGACTAATTAACTAACTTAACTAACTAACTAAGCATTAATTAATCTAACATCAGTATCCATTCCCACTTGCCATTCACACCCTGAACCAATGCAACCTTCTGGTATTACCAAACACCATTCGTTACTGGGATTACCAGGCGTAACGCACATGCTCGAAGTGGTCGTACTGAATGTACTTAAATAGGAGTGTTGAGGGTTGAGATAGATTAATTAACTAATATAGTAATTAAAAAATTAACAATAATTAAAGTCCTAATTAGCTTAGTCCATGCATTGCAAGGTTTATCAAAAAACTTCATCTTTATTTTCGTACACAAACTTGTGCTCAGGTACAATATTTGCTCGAATAAAGATCTATTCACTTTGGGACTTTTACTGCGGGCACATGGAAATTACTCTAACTATGGAATGGAAAAACTGCAAGAGTTTGGCTAAGGTCTAGATCTAGATGGAGAAATAAGGGAGATTCGCCTCTTATTTATAGATTTGACGGCACACTGCGATATCGTGGGGGACGTGATATTGCGGCCCATGTGATATCGCATCCCATCATAAGTGACTAACTTACATTAACTATTCATTAAATAGTTTCTAAATGTTCCTAAGACCAGTATCCGTTCTCACTTGCCGTACACATCTTGAACCAGTGCAACACTGCTGGGATTACCAAACGCTAATCGTCACTGGGTTACCAAGTGCTACACGCATGCTCGAAGAGGTCGTACTGAATGTATTTAACTAAGGGGGTTGAAGGTTGAGAAAGATATTAATTAACTAGGAAAGCATTAAACAATCATTAATTACGAATTAGCTTAATCTGTATGTTGCAAGGTTTATCATAAAGTTCATCTTTATTATCGTACACAAAATTGTGCTCAGGTACAAATTGCTTGAATAAAGATCCGTTCACTCTATGACTCCTATTGTGGGCACATAGAAATACTTCTAACTATGGAATAACAAAACTGCAAGAATTTGGCTAAGGGTCTAAGTCTAACTATCTAGAACAAGGGGTGCCACCTCTGATTTATAGAAGATGAGGCAAGACGCGATATCATGTATGCGATATCGTGTGGCGAATGCGATATCATGTACGCGATATCGCGGCTCATCAATAGATAATAACTCATGCTTGTCCAACCAAACCTATATGTATATACATTTTTCATTCTAGCATTTGTATAGAAGAAATAATCACTATGATTTGCACCTTCAACAAAAGAGGAAGAATTTTCTATCATCAAATATGGATTATGATCAAAATTTTTCCACCATTCAAACCATGCATTGTTAGGAATATTAAATGGAATAATCTCAATTTCATAACAAAAACATGAATTTTCAAATTTGTAAAATGACCACAAACACCAATTATTTATCACATTTCTCATGTTCTGAAGTTGAACATATACTTTATGGCAATCAATTAATTTTCTCATCCTTATATATTGCATTCTAGTGATGCAACTTGGATTCATAGATAAAGTTTCTGAAAATAGCTCCATATCATTGAGAATGAGCTTCCATTACAACTAGTGACATGTAGTCATCTAGATCTCTAGTATCATAGTTAATTAATAGATGGGAAGATCACTCTTGCCAACCTTCCGTAATTAGATGTGATCTCATTTTATTCTTATTTTTAAATCTATCCAAATAAAGCAGAAATATACAAGTTAGTACATAGAAATTTTATTGATATAAAAATTCAAAGAATGCTAAAATTTGATGATGTTTTTAAATAATAACTACTAACAAATAAAAACAAGCATAAGGTATATTTTGTAAGAATTTCTCTAGTAAAACATGAATTTAGAAGTTAGTATACTCTTATGTTGAGTTCTTCTTTGCAGGAGCCTTCTAGATCTACACTACTTGAACTATGTTTTTTATTGTAGAGTGTGTGCGATCAGTATACATAGTATGGTAATGCTATCAATTAAAAAAAAGAACAAGATCTTATAGTTAAAGTTTGACATGTCTGGTTTTATTTAGGGTAGGTTATAACCTATTTGGTAAAGTATATGTTAGGTTTGCATTATGGTAATGTTACAAAATAATGATGTAACATGACAAAGTAATTGTGATATATAGTTGCCAGATTTTATCTTCTCATTAAGTGTGTTACTAAAACCATCATATTCTTGGTATAATGAGTGTACAAAAAGGTAGTTTTAGAATCATCAATGGAAGATTTGTTTTGAAAATTTTGAGCATGTTAGCTTGCACAAGGAATATGAATCTTCTGTTTTAATAATAATGTTGATAGTAGCAGATTTGGATGTATTAATTGCAAAGTAATAATTCAACTATACTGACATAAAATAATAAATAAGAAGGACACATACTATGTAGTACATGATTTGAAGCTATTTCTTTGTTATGTGTCTTTCGAATTTTTTGTCTGGATTGTGTATATAAAAGAGTTGCACTTGATTGCAAATGTAGTGAATATCAGAATGCCATAGCGTTAGCACAAAAATATAATGATGGTTTACATGGAGATTCAAAATAGCAAAGTATGTTATAAAAAAATAGAAATACCTTTAATAGGTGTTCTTTGATGTAGCATTTAAAAATTTTGGTGGCTAAAACACCGAGAGGTCGTCAGACGTACAGCTTAACCTCAAGTCTATGGGAGGGCCATGCTAGAGAAAACAGAAATGGGATGCTATGAATGGTCTAGTCGATCAGACAGGGACTTATGGTGTTTAATAACCATTTGCAAATGGTGTTTTTAGAGGGTCACACAAAGGAGTCGAAACAAGCAAAGAGTGTAACATGTATAATAATGAGAGTGCATCGATGTGAGTGTCTTAATGCATATTGACAATAGAAATAAACAAATATGCTAACAATTTGAAATATATGCTATAGGAAAAATCGAATGAGTTTAGGTGAGAAAATGAACCACCTTAAGATTGGGGGGAGCGTGAATTTTAATTAAATGATGTGTACAACTAGCATGTAGTGTTAGACAAGCACAACGAGGTAGTGAGGCAATATGATCACAGTCCCTGGAATGCTATGGATGTAGTGCTGATAGATGTAAGGGAGTTGAAGCTTGCTGGAATGATAGTTATCACACTATGTAGGGCAAGGTGCAGGTGTCACGCTCCAGTGTGGGAGTGAAGCAGGTGTTGAGGAGTGCTCTATTGTTGAGATTTGCTGCTCATCAATGTTTTATTTTCCAATCTTTTGCCAAAGCCAACTGCAAAAGCCAATCCTTAAAATGTTGATTACTAGGGTATTTATAGATCCAGGGTTTCCGGGAGATGTGGATTGGATGCCACATGTCTTGGACCCCACATAGCATGGATGTGAATGCATCATGCTGGCATGCTACACTCAAAGTGTCAAGCTCAATGGTTCTATGCTTGTCAGGACAAGAACAGGAACTGAAAATCTACCAAACTATGACCATATTTCCCAAACTACATGTGCTAGAGTCTGAAGAACTACAATGTACCTACAAAAATTCCCAAAACACATGTGACTTTGAGCTTACGCTCCAGGACTACGTCTTCCCTCCTCTTCCGAGTAGGGTCAAGCATAGGGACAATTTTTGGAATCAATAAGGGGTGCAAAAACAAAGAAAATAGTTGATCTTGGCTACTTGAGAGATGCCAAAGCTGAAATGAAGGTCGATGCTAATTTCTAGGAGATTTTGGAGACATTTGGAGATGTTTTCCAAGTGTTACACTATCTACGCTACTTAGCGTGACGAAGCGTAGTGTGAACACTTAGAAAAATTTTGTGATTCTGGCCTGCTATGCTATCTATGATGCATAGTGTAGTAGAGCATAGCACCTATTTTTCCATGAATTTTTTCAAACTAAAAATGCCACTTTGGGATGTGGCAAGATAGGCAACTTCAGTAACCATAAAGTGCATCTTCCATGTCAGAATGGCCTGATACCTTCTCATTCTGTACATAGACAATTTTTGATTTTGGAACCTTTGCTATGCTCTCCTATGTTGCATAGTGTAGCAGAGCATGACACTAATTTTTGGCTAAATTTTGTTAAAACTTGCAATGTTTTCCATGGGACCCTGATCACACTTTAAGGATGAAGTAGGATAGGTACCCTCAAAAGTTGAAAAATTACCAAACACACCTTCCATGTCTAGTTCAATACTTAGGAAAATTTGAGTCCTGAAACCTGTGCGATGCTCTACTATGTTGTGTAGCGTAGCAGAGTGTAACAAGCTCGAAAGATAGAAAAATTTCCAAACTATTTTGTCCATCTTGAGCATATTTAACAACTCCTAGCCTGGCACCTAGGTGGACTAGCAATTGTGACATGTGTCAAGCTAGGCAAGCTAGAGAGCATAGCAAGCTTGATAGCCTAGAAGATAGAAAATTTTCCAAACTGTTAAGTCCATCCTTAGTGCCCTTTTGATCGCTTTTGGCTTGACATTTGTGCAAACTGGCCTTGGGAATGGGTGCTACGCTGACTGTGCTGGGGAGTGTAGTAGGTAGACTTAGGAAAAATTTTGTGAACATTAGGACTTCCAAGGTGCTACGCTATCTATGCTACAGAATGTAACATTAAACTTAGAAAATTTTTTTCCCAAGTTTTAACACTTAGACAAATTTGCTGTTGCATAGTCAGAGCCCAAAATTAGTGGTGTTTGACTGGTTCCTCTTTGTGGACATTTGGAGGATTAGCTTGAGAGATGTTGACAAAGAATACGAAACACCATGATGAATAGGACACTAACACCATTCGTCAGCACCCACTTAGATGATGCTTTGCTATACTTGAGAGTCTCATGGAATGAAGTATGGAAGTATGGAAGGGACTAGGGGATAGGTTCAAGGAGAATGGGTCAGGGGCATAAGGGATATCTTGGATGGAATGGGTAGCTATGAGACATAATCCATGATGGTGTGTTTCCATAGCATGAGCCCTCATTGGAGTGCTTGTGAGGGAGTTAGCATGCATAGGTATCTTTCCCTTTGGATTTCAACTACTCATCGAAGTGCTTAGAGATGGTCGATCCAAGGTTGAGACAATTGCGAAGTGGAAACTATGCCATTTGCCTTGGGCACTTGTCTTGTTTCATTTTTTCATTTTTCCTTTTTTCTTCTCTTTTTTCTTTTTTCTCTTTTTTTTTTTATTTTTTTATTATTTTCTTTATTGAGGGCAAATTGGACACCTGTATCCACTTGAAGGAAATCGTATTGTCGTTGTAGGCTAGGTGTTTCCTCCTCAAGATGAGTTACATTACATTCGTGTGGGGCATTGACTAGCCTACAAAGGCTTCCCATGAGACAAGTTGTGTTACATCTATCATGGGTTTAGTGGTTGAGTGTGAAAAGGGGTTTCATGTGCATTGGAAAAGCTTGCAAGGGATGTTGGAAATTGCAAGAGTAGGAGGTGGAGGCTAAGTTAGTTGAGGGGATATTGGGACATGCACTCTCAAGTAGCTAGGCCAACTGAAGCAGGTACATTGGAATAATTTTGTGTCTTACTATTATGGTGAAATGCATTCCTGAACGATGCCATCGAAGCTTTATCCTACAAATGCAACATAGAGAACACCAGAAAAAAGAACCACCATGTAAAGTGAGGGTGAAGTCTTGCCTGCTCGAGACATTGTGAGGGCTGCAAGTGCTATTTCTGGTGCATGAAATGTCCAAAGAAAGAAGGCTAGTGTAGGCATCGATGGTGGTAGGATGGAAAGCTCTAGTAGCCACATTGGAAGTGAGCACTTAAGATGCTAGAAGTAATGATGATGCAGGTGCTTAGAAATCCTCACCAAAGGCGGGAGCCAAGTAATTTAGTAGTAGGGTGGGAAGCCAAGCTGCTGAATGCTCTTTCAAAATTTGATAATGGTGAGGGTTGGAGGATGGAAATGTTGTGGCTAGGCCACAATATTACTGGGGCTCTAGTGGGAGGTGTTGACGAAGAGAGCTACGACTAGGATGATTGACGATGGTGGCAGTAGTTTTGGAAGGTCAACAAGATGGCCACCGACATCTCTGAAATATTAATAAGATGCTAGGGATGGTGATTTTGCAAATGTCCTAAAGGATTTTTCCTTCATGACATGAACTTCATTTTGGAACTACAATGCCCCATCCCATCCTGCCCAGGAGATGCGAGTAGGCAATGAAAGTTTGGAAGTATTGTCGCTTTCTTGTTCACAGGACCTTGTAGGTTGAACCATAGATGCTGGATTGCAAACCCAATTTTAGGTCTTGGTAGACCACTGGTTGTGCTAGTTTAAGGTCTCAGTAGATCATGATTTGAGTTTAAGGTTCAGGCGAACCATGTTGTGCTAGTTTAATGTCCTAGTAGACTGCTGTGCTAGTTTAACATCATAATGGATAGTGGATGGCTAGTTTAAGGTCATAGAGGACCATGCTATGGGTGCTAGTTTCATGTCATGGCCTAGGGACATTCTGTGCCATTTTAATGTTGTAGCAAATGGTGCTGTGCTAGTGTAACATCAGAGCAGATCCTCTGTGTTAGTGTAACATTGTAGCGGATGCTCTGTGCCAGTTTAATGTCATAACAGACGTTCTATGCCATTTTAATGTCATAGTGGATACTCTATGCCAGTTTAACATTGTAGTAGATGTTCTATGCTATTTTAACATCATAGAAAATGTTCTACTTACCTTGCTTTATTATTGATGCAATATTGCATGTTAGGTGTAATACAGCTTCAGGTACAAGGGGTTGAGCGGATTGGTGAACTCGTTGTTGTCTAAGCTAGCAACCTTAAAGGCTCCACTTTCATACACTTTAGTGACCAAGAAAGGCCCTTACTAGTTGGCTAAGAACTTGTTCGTGGGCTCGCGAATGACCTTGAGGACTAGATCCCCCTTCTTGTTCGAGCGTTAGTGCAGATTGTGGTGGTGCTTTTGCCGTTGTTTGTCTTAATACCACTTGATGCGATTAAGTATTTGGATGCGCTCTTCCTCCTTAGAGTCAAGATCAATGATTCTCAACTCATTGTTTTGAGCCTCATCCATGAATTTTGAGAGGATTGTGTGAAGTGATGGGACCTACAATTCAAGAGGCAATATTGCTTCAAATCCATATATGAGACAATATGATATCTTACCTATTGTAGTTCTGCATGTTGTACGGTAGGCCCAAAGTATATAGACGAGTTGCTCATGCCATCATCATTTGCTGTTGCTAAGCATCTTCTTCAGAAGGTTGACAATGGCCTTATTGGTGGCTTTCACTTGGCTGTTTGCTTAAGGATAGTACAATGATGAGAAGGAGTGTTTAATGCTAAAGTTTTCACAAAAAGCTTTAGTTTCTATGCTACTAAATTGTGGCTCGTTGTCTGTAACGATAGTCATAGGGAGGCTAAATCGGGTTACTATATTGTCTAGGATGAATTTGCAAATTTGTTGAGATGTGGTCTTCCTAAGGGGAATAGCTTCTACCCACTTCATGAAATACTTAGTTGCGGTAATAATGAAGCTATGTCCTACGGAAGACTTAGGTGTTATGGGCCCTATGATATCTAATCCCCAACATTGAAAGGACCACGTGATTTGCATAGTGTGCAACTCAGTAGGTGATACATATATTAGATTCCCATGTCGTTGGCATACGTCACATGTTCTAACCTTGGAAATGCAATCGCATTCCATATAAGGCTAGTAGTAGCCTAGACATCTAATTTTTGTTGCCATTGCCCTAGAAGCTATATGCCCTCCACATAGTCCCTCATGGACTTGATCGACGATTCTTTGTGCTTCATTGCCACTAACAGAAGTTAGCAGTATCCCGTCATAAGATCTATGATATAAAGAATTGTTACCTATGAGGACATATTGTCATGCTCATTTTCTCACTGTGTCCTTTTGGGTAGATGTGAAGGTTTGTGGAGGCTCACCATGTTAGAGGTATTCTTTGATGTCATCATACCATTCTTGAGTGTGGGCTGCACTTATCGATGTGATACTTGTGATGTGAATGATAGGGTCGGTGCACTCCACTATTGAAGTGGGTAAGGTAGCAAACATATTTGGTGATACACTTAAAGCTAAAGTGGCCAATGTGTCAGCTATAACATTTTCATTGTGGGGAATGTGCTAAACATCTAAGGTTACAAATTGTTTCAGTAAGCATTTCACCAGATCATAGTAAGGCTGTAAGTGCTATGCTTTACAGGCGTAGACCTCTATGACTTGTTTAATGACTAATTGTGAATCACCTCGGATTACTATATTTTGGATCCCTAACTCCTAAGCTACTAGAATGCCCCTAAGGAGACCCTTGTATTCTTCTACATTATTTGTACAAAGAAATCAAAAGTGGTACGCAAAAGGTCAAATCTCTCGAGAGGGAAATGTGATAACAACAATGACACTACCACCTTGTGTGGTCAAGGCACCATCAAAGTGCTAAATGGCCTTGAAATCTGTAGGTACCAGACTTATACTACTAACATGTTCATATGGGAATTCAGGATCTATCGTTGCTTGGTCATATATAGGTGAAGCTGTAAGTTGTGTGGCTATTGCTTAATCCTTTGTGGATGATTGTGCTACATAATGTAGGTCAAATTCCACAGTTATTGCTTTCCATCTAGATATTCTGCTACTTTCATATATGTTAGTTGTAATGGCCCTAAGTATATTACTCTTGCAAATGATGTTGACTGGATACAAAATAGGTAGCATCTCCATTTTTTGAGTGCAAACACTAAGGCAAGATAATTTTTCTACACATCATTGTATTTTGCCTCATAAGCTATTAGTGCATGACTTAGGTAGTAAACAAGAATTTCAGAATCATCATCTCTCTTTTGATAGAGCAAGGTAGTAATGGACGTATCTGAAGTTGCAAGGTAAATGTAGAAAGGCTTATCTCTTTGTGGAGGATAAATGGTAGGGAGATGAACAAGCTCCTTTTTCAAGTTATCGAATGCCTCTTGGCATTGGTTTTTCCACTCAAAGTTGGCTCCTTTTTTGAGTAGGTGTTGGATTGGGTGCAACTTATCAGTCAATATCATGATAAACTTTCATATGAACTGTACCCTACCTTGCAATCCATGTAGCTCTTTAACGTTTGCGGGTGGTGCTAAGTTGATAATGGCCTTAACTTTGTCTAGGTCTACGCGTATTCCTATTTCTGATACTACGAAGCTTAACATGCACCTAGTTTTCACCCCAAAGATACACTTTTTGGGATTAAGATGAAGGTCATGCCTATGGTAGTGTTGAAGGACCAGGTTTAGGTCATTTGCATGATTAGGAGCTTTCTTAGATTTGATTGCTATATTGTCCACATAGTTATTTAGCCATTCTAAAAGATAATCGCTAAAAATGTAAGTCATTGCACATTTGTATGTTGCTCTAGAATTTTTTATTCCAAAGGGCATCATCGTATAACAAAATGTTTCCCAAGGGGTCATGAAGGTGGTAGCAAGTTGATGTTCTAGGTTTATACAGATTTGGTTGTACCCTGAGAACCCATCCATGAAGGACAACAAGGCATGGCTAGCCATAGTATCGACTAGTTGGTCGATGCTGGGTAATGGGAAATCGTCCTTGATGGTTGCCTTGTTTAAATCTTGGAAGTCTATGCAGATGCCTATACCCTTGATTTTCTTAGGCACAACCACAATGTTTGATACCTAATCTACATAATCGATTGTGTGGATGAACCCAACTTGGTAGAGTTTAGTAATTTCATTGTGTATGGCTAATGCAATTTCTGGCTTAATTTTACGAGCTTTTTGTTTGATTGCCTTGACACATGGATCTAAGATAATTTTGTGTTGTATTATGCGTAGGTCTAAGCTTAGCATATCTTCATGAAACCATGCAAACACTTTGACATTGTCATTGAGGACTCTAGAGATATTTTGCTAGATTTGTGGCTCCAATAAAGAGCTAAGTTTCAATGTTCTCACCTCACCTTTGTACATCATCATGGGGATTTCTACAAGTGGGTCCTTAGTTATGTCATCGACTTCTAAGTCTAGGGCATGAACTAGATGTTCTGGCAAATATAGTGATGTTTCTAAGGATGCTATGTTGAGGTTAGAAGGAGGCAATTCAAATTTCACCAGCTCTATGTTCATGCACCTCTTGAGTCTACCATGGGGTCTAGTCAAGATTAAAGGCAAATGAAGATCCTTGTGTGTACTCATTTTCCCAAATGATCCTACAAAATGACCAAAAACCAAAGAAACGTCAAGTGGTACCTATCTAATAAAGAAAAATGAAATGAAATGCATATAAAGTAACCATCTAGTATCTCAAAATTGCTAGTTTAAGGTCTTAGCAAACCATCATGGTGTGTATAGTATAAAAAGAATTTGAAAGCTACTAGTAGAAGGTCTTAGCGGACCATCATTGCGCATAAAGTGTAAAGCTTAAGGTAAACTTTAAAAGTTTGGAGTGTGGGGTTGAACTAAATGTTCCTTGAATAGGTAGAAGAGAATTTTTTTTTGAGAAAATTTGTGTTATGATACATGGGATGTGAGATGTTTTGCATTACGTGTAGGACATAGAGCATTTTACGTTATGCACGGGACATAGAATGTCCTACCTTATGTGTAGGACATGAAGCATCCCATGGTATGCGTGGGACATGGAACATTCCACGTTACGCATGAGACATGGGATGTCCTAGGAGGATGATGTGTCATATAACCCTGAAGGGTATAAATAGGGGTTTACCCATGGTAAACCTGTTATTTTCATCATTGAAGCTAATAGTTCAGAGTGTAGCATGGTTCAGAGTAGAGCGTAGCACCCATAGATCATAACAACAAAAACCAGAGCTTGACATCGAATCAATGGCATGCAGAAGTGATTGTAGACACTCAGGCCTCGCCAATGTGGATGAAGGTGAGCACACTCTATGACATCTCCCTAGGGCATGCATTGGAGAATTTCCAGAGGCACCATTTGCTAGGTAGGTTGTTACACTACCTCCCCGTGTGTTGTGTTTGTGTTTTTTCTTTGAGCAGGAATCATTGTTGGCAACACATCTACCGTGGTTGACGCACCATGGCCATTGTGGCCTCTGCAGCTATTGTGCTGTGGCTACCACCATTGTGGTCTTGGCCATTATGTCATGGTTTCCATCGCTACCACCGTGGCTGGAGGTAGTGCATGTACAATTCCCTGCTTCTCCATCTTGTTCTATACTGAACTAATGGAAAGGGTTCCATCACAGGCTTCTGGGTGCTAGGTAAGGTAGGCTAAGACAAGGGTTTTGTTGCATCCTGTGTAGTGGTAAAGAATGGGGTTTTTATGTGTCCTATGTAGCGTAATGCATGGGGAAGGGTTTTTGAGACTACGTGTTTCACATCGTGTGACCAAGTTTTTTTTATTCCACACAGTGGAGCAAGGAAAGGGTTTTGTTGGTGTCTTGTATCAACTCTCAGGCTCTGTAGCATCCTTGATAGTGTAACTGGCAAGTTGAAAAATGATTGCACGCTTCCATTGCTACATTCCTTAGGAGCGTGGCCCAGACTTTGTTCACTTTTTTATTTAAGTGCAATTGCTATGCTACACGGGACACCATTGCTACACTAATGAGACAGTTGCTATGCTACACTTGCTACGCTACATGGGACACAATTCCTACACTACATAGGACAACCAAGGGGTGTGATGGATACTTAAACAAAATTTATTTAATTATTTATCTTATAGTTGTTATGCTCCATGGAACATGACAAGTACTTAGAAAAAGTTTTTCTCCAGAACTGTCATGCCCTATTGGAGCGTAGCCAACACTTAGAAAAATTTTTGTCTCAAAATTATCATGCTCCACAGGAGTGTGAAAAACACTTAAAAAAATTTTTATTTCCAAATTGTCATGCTCCATGGGAGTGTGACCGATACTTAGAAGAATTTTTGAGAGAGAAAAGAAAGTTTTTTTTTCTGTCATTTGTCAACTACCTTTGGTGTTCTTGTTGCCCTTTTTTCAATACTGACATTTTCCATGTGACAATGTAGGGTCATGCTGAAGCTAGTCCTCATTGTAGTTGAGCTTGTAGGGGTCTTATGTTGTATAAGTGCCCCTATGTCCAATGTTCCCACACCACATGCACGAGTAGGGGACTAGGCGGTTTGGTTCCTAGAGGGTGCCTAGGAGTTCTTGGAATTCCTTCTTCACCACTTTAGCATCATGATTTGGTCACACCTATCTACTAAAGTAGCAGGTGTCTTGGTTGAGACCTTATTGCTTGGGGAAAACTAAGGCATTTTGAAATTCATGATAGATGGACCTGCTAAGGGAAAAAGGGTAGGGAGCTCAAGTTAATGCCTAAAAGGTCTAAGACACTTGTATTGGATTTGGGAAATGTCTAAATTCAAATGCTATCATAAATATAATACTTTGTTCATCGTGTGCCATATGGGTACAACCTTTCAAAATCCACATGGAACTATCTATTGTGTTGGAGGGTAATCCCTTATTAGGATAATGAAAATTTTATATTATTTACCTTGTATGATTTGGAAAGCTTATTACTATTTATTATTTCCAGATTTATGATTGATAAGGGCAGTCTCCATGATAGAGAGGGGGCATTGGCCCTAGTCCAAACAGCCCTACGAGAGTTCTCATCTACTGAGAACATATGGGCTAGTGTCATAGAGCAGTTGGGGGTAGACATGAGGATTTACCTGACAAAGTATTCTAAATCTTACGTGAAGTGCTAGGAACTTGGGTGGTTAGATGGGGAGTGGGCATCCAAGGATTGAAAGCTATTGGGGAGTCTTTTTCCATGACAACCAAGGATTGAGCAGGACCGTCCTTCCATGCACACGACAACCTTAGAGAGGCTTCCCCCTAACACAGGCAACAAAATGAAGGGGGCACATCTCATTGTGAGGATGATAAAATAAAAGTTGAAAATTAAAAATCCTCATCCTATGGAGGAACCCTCACATGTGATCGAAACAAGGGGAAAAAGGCTACACATCAGAGTTCGCAATGCATGGTCTGAGTTCATTGGTGCGTATGCTTCAGCTAGCCTATTTCTTTCTCTTATATATATATATATATATATATATATATGTTGGATCGATACTCTAACCTTAGCTTATGCATGATAGATGAGGAAGAGGTCTTTATTACCAATGAGGAGGCCCCTACTATAGAAGAGGAGTCCCCTATTACAGAAGAGGAGGCCCTTATTGTAGAAGAGGAAACCTTAGCAAAAAAGGAGCCTTTTGTAGAAAGTGTCCCATAGCCTGAGGGACATATGACAACCGAGGAAGACACCACACTCTTAAGGTAGCTCAAAGAAGAGGGGCTACATTTTAAGGATGGTGAGTTTGCTGGTTTATTTGATAGTGTGCAGATGGGCGATCCCCCTACTCTCACCCTTGAGGGTTTGCTAGGTAGGAGCTTTGCACTACCATTTATGTTATGCTCCTATTTTTCCTCTTTCCTCTCATCCTCTCCTCTCTTTCTTGTTGTTTTCCTCTCATTTTCTCCATTTTTATTATGCTAACATGCTTTATTGTGTAGTGGGGGCTACTTTCATTAGAGGCCCTAAATCTTCATCCACTTTTTGCCTACAACCGTGGCGAAAAATCCAGATAAGTTTGCTTTTATGCAAGGTATAGTAGATGATATGATTGATTGTCTAAAGGAAATCGATCTTGAGATAGGTGCGTTTGGACTATTGCATTCACTTTTTATGTTATTTTACTATTTTTTTTACAACCTTATGACTAACATTTTCTTATTTTTGGTATAACAACTTCACGACTTAAATGGGACCCAAAAAGGGTAGTTGAAGTTGAAGTTGTGCCTGAACTCCCATTAGAGATAACAGAGGTGCCTCGTCATATATATGATGAGGCTAGGAAATGCATGTTACACTTGGCACGATCACTGTGGGAGTGCAGTCATGTCAATGAAGACCTTTAGAAGTGAGTTTAGAAAGTTGAAAATGAAAAGGCGAGTCAATTTGTTGAGCTAGAAGACCTATGGTCGCAAAATGAATTTTAATGGCCCATGATAACTCAAATGGAAATTGGCGTATGACCGTCATTGGTTATGCTAGATATTGGTTGGTTGAAAGGGGTAAAAACAAAGCCACGTGTGAAGTGATTTAACAACACTTGCAAATGGATCTCTTAGCTCAAAAGAACCAAGATTAGAAAGATTATAGCGCCAAGGTATATAAATGGGGGCAAGCACAAAAGAATCATAAGCATATGTACAAAATAGAACATGCTGCTTACTGCCAAAAGTACAGAGATGAGTCTATAGAACATCGAGGTCATGAGTTATTCCTTGATGCAATTGGTGCTACCCAGGCCTATATTAGATTTGCGAAGCATTTAGTGGTTAGTGAATCCCCGAAGAGGAAAATGACCATGTCTTCTAGGGAGGCCACTTCTGCTACATTTTCTCCAGGGCCACCCACATGGATGGTTGTGGAGAAAGGGAAAATCTTGGCAGGCATTGATTTAGGGGAGGAAGATTGGGCTAATTTGATTGAGGAAGAAATCCTCTAGCACATGGAATCTGGCCTTAACAAAATACCGCCAGAAATGGATGCGGGCCCATCTTAGGTTGGTTAAGTCTACTTTGTTACAATTTATTTCATGATAGCCTCACATGTTTTCTTGCTTACCCATTGGTTTATTGTATTGTCCCTAGCTTGTACAGGATCTAGAAGAAGATGTAGGACCTAGCGGGGCAGTAGATAAAGATAGAGGAGAGAAGTTGTAGTCTGTACATTGATGTTTTAAAATGTTTGAGATGTAATCCCATTGTTGGGCAATATTATAACTTTGAATGTGAGCATAAATTTGGGCTAGACATTGCATTTACCATTTAATAAAAATTATGATGCTTGTTTTATTTATTTTACCTGACATTTTTGTTGATGTAGTTATAATTGAAGTTGAAGGTCATTTTAGATCACGTTGTAGTTTAAGGCCATTTCAGGCCATGCAATAGTTTAAGGCCATTGCGGGCCGTAGCTAGTTTAAGGTCATTTCAGGTCATAGCTAGTTTAAGGCCATTTCGGGCCATGGTAATATAACTAATGAAAAAGGTGAAAATAACGCAAAATCAAAACTATTCAAGCAATAATGGTAAGGAAAAAAGGATTAAAAGAGTAAAGTGGGAACATGCCCTAATCACGTAACTATTTTCTAACTTGATGTGGGTTAGGTGAGGTGTATGGCCTGGAAGACTTGGTGTGATACTCTTCTAGACTATCATTTGCCATTGAAAAAGGCAACTTTGCTCATGCAATTTCCTTGTGCACATCATTAGTTTTGCTTGGTTCTCTTGCTAAACAATGTTGGGTTGTATTGCAAACAAGTGATGCATTTTTGGAGACTTCTATCTCTGACCCTTACTCTGTATCTATATTGTTGATGGTCCAAGGGAGTACATCATCACTAAAGATCCCTGCCTCTCCACCCGCATAGGGTAGGTGGATCTCTTGGTGTATTGGTGAAGAGAGAGCCTTTAACTGGGCTAACCAAGGTCGTCTTAAAATTGAATTGAACCTAGGTATTTCCTCTACCATGATGAATTCTGCACTAGCAGAAAATTGATCCCCTGCCATGAAATCGATAGTGACAGTTCCCGTAACCATGACACATGCCCTGTTGAATGATTTCAAACAAGAAGTTGTTTTGGGCCTGATTTTATCCACTAGGCCTAGCTTGTTAACAATAGGGAATGGAATTACGTTGGTTGCAGCCCTATCATCAACATGCACCCTACGAATCCTGTATTGACCTACATGAATTGTTATAAACATAGGGGCGGTGGTTACTTGACCCCTTTTAGGAGTAGCTTTAATGGCTTCATTATGAAAAGTTAAAGGAGTTGATTGTGGCTCTTTAGCCATAGGTGGTAGCATGACAACATGGATGGCTCTTTCCTCTACTAGCATATATTCCTTAACAAGAATAGATGGCAACATGTAGATTAAAGGCTCACGATGTGCCACAGAAGTCATTATTAAATCATACAAACTTAAAGCTGTATTTTTATATTTTAAAGCCTATCTAACCTGTGTGAGTATGTCTAAGAAATCTTGTTCACTGTCTAGGTATTTGGTGATTTTTGTTTTCTTTATACATCCTAATAGATGGATTTCCCGAGGGGGAGAAGACAAGGCTTTGGTTGAGCTATGGGCTTTTGAGCCTCAGGGGTTGGTTGTTGTGCATGTGTGTGTATGCATGTGGATTTCAGTGATAAGGCCATGGGGATTGCTGACAAAGGGGTGGGCTTAGGGGGGCCTAGTGTAGTGCATTCCCTAGTCATCATATCTGCTAGACGTTCATCATGCCTCCTCGGGGGAGCAGGTTGTGATGCAATTCCCACCGTTAGACTTTGGACAGAGGGGGAGTCTATATGTTTTGACATCCTTATAACAAAGGGTGCTTAAGTTTTTACAGTAGCATGTTGGAGGGCCCTAACTATAAAGGGTGTGATGGGCCTCTGTGGTGATACCTTAATGAAAAAAGGGGCCTATGACCTAGGTGAGGCTAAAGCTTTGGCACCTTGGGAAGGAACATGAACCACAAATAGTTCATATGTTGAATCTACGTTGTCATCAATGCTACTAGTGTTAATGGTATAGAGTTCAATGGGTCCTTATAGATGTTCATAGATTGGTTCTCTAGCCAAATAAGATTATTTTTGTCAAGGACCAACTTACACTGATTAATCATATGTTGAATTCATCTTTTAATGCTAAGAAAAAATCTATATCATGGCCATACAATTGGTGGTACTTGCAAAATCGATTCAACCTAAAATTCTTAGGTACTTGAGGCTCATTAGGCATAGCTATAGATGGGTCTTGAAGGATCTCACAGTACCTCTCATGCCGCTTATAGGCATCTTCAGACATTTGCTTATATTGAATGCGCTTGGCACTAAGTAATTGGTCTAGAAGTTCCAATGACTTAATTGGTAGAGGAGTGTATTTGGAGCGATCCTTACACTCAAAGTTTGGTCTTGGTGAAGTCTACATTGTGGTTGTTGATGTTGCAGGTTGGTTGGTCCTTGCATTACTGGAGCTCGACATTTTGCTAGTGGTGGCCAAGGTCTTAGGCATCTTAGCTGCCTTTACAGTAGCCATACTAGACATTGCCACAATGGCAAACATCAAACTAGCCACAGAAGCATAGAGTAGTTGGTTAAGTACTACCCAACATAAGGAAGTATTGGGATAACTTGTTGGAGCTAGGCAACCACTTTTAAAGATCTTCAATCTTTCAAACTAAAAACTAGTCATAGCTACTTGAGACAAATGTCAAGTTGTTAATTTCCAACACTTAATTAAATGCAGCCACCAATGCCATTCATCAGTTGGCTACTAAATTTGCAGAATTACGTGTCCATCTCTCTGACCCTACCATTCTAAGGCCATATCTAACTAGGGATGAAGCTTTCCAATAGCTTCAACATAAATTACAAGAGGTTGAGAATGTAAAGGAGGTAGTGGTCTTTGATGTGCCCTTGTCAGAAGCCATGACCTTTAACATTGATATGGACTTGTCACAAGTTTAAAAAGAGAACTTGGTCTTGACCAAAGAAAATCATCATCTATAAAATATTGAGCAAACAAAAGGACCAAATGGTTGAATTAGTTCACTGATAGTAAGAACATCTAGCCAAGGTTAATCTAGATTTGAGGAGGTTGGCAGCAGAGAACTACAATCTCTTAATGGAGAAAGTCCATGCACTTTGCCAAAAGATAGTTATTGAGGTAGTTGCATAGAAGAACGAGGCCTTAAAATTTAAATGAGTGAAAAACCATTACAAGAACTAGGTTAGGCTTCTCAAAGAGATTAATGAGAAAGAGATTCAACTAGCAAAGGCAAAGATGAATAAGGCCCTTCAGCAACTTCAACAATGAGGTGATGTGTGGTAGCCCATCTTTAATGGATTGAACACATATAATAAAGCTAAAATCTGTATAAAGAAGTTGCACATTGAGGAGATGGTAGAATAAATAGAGCTCGCTAACCTCTGCATGCAAATATGGCTATGCTAACAATAGGGAGATCAAGGACAGAGTTGGAAAAGAGAGTGGCTAGCTCCTACCTCTTGTATGAGGTGAAACTTAAGCATCACAAAGAGACTAAACAACAATTAGAGATAGCCAATGTAGAGCTTGAAGTTCTCAAGAGAAAATTCACTGATCAACTATTTTTTGCTAAGAACCTAGCCAAAAGGATGAATGACTACCATGAGCTATATAACCTAGTAAAAACATTTGACATTGAATTTAAGCAATTCGTAGCATGGTTCATCAAGACAAGGGAGGTATTTCCTTCAATGTTATTCTTGTGTGATATCTTTGCACCAACCCACATCAGTGAAGTTGCATGGACTACTTACAATCCATGTAACAAAGAATAAAAGATGCAAGAATTGTTGGATTCTTTCAAATTTCCAATACTAGTAGCAGTACTAGTAGGACAATCTCAACCTCCACCAATGTTGAAACCTAGTGAAGGGCTTTCAACACCATAAAAGCTTCCACCTATGGGTATTTTCTGAGAATTCTTCATGACTTTGGTAATCCTATTGTAGTTTTCTGTCAAGTGTCCAATTTTTTTGTAATGGATACTACTGTTTGTAGTCTCATACAATCTAGCACTCAAAGTTAGTAGAGTCATTCAGTTAACCTATTTATCTTTTAGTTAATAAATTCCATACTTTCCAAATTTTGTAAGAAGCTTGATCCTACTTTTGTTCACTCATGGACAAGTTTTTAGTCAGTCATTAGGGTATGATGAATCATAACTAGATAACCTGCATTGATGGATATGCATCAATGTAGCCCTATCAATGTATCCCTATTGACACATGGTTAGATGCATTGATGCAAATACGTTGACATTGACATAGGACTATATAATGCACTTAACATCTACATTTATGACACTTAAAATTTGTAGCATATACACTACTCACAATGTGAATTTAAGAGATTGTACAGTGCTTTATTTAGATGTGTATGTACTTGAATGCATTGGCATGAATGGTAATAAACTTGAGATTTCCTATATTCATTGCAACACTTAGATTAGTTTATCTTTTTCATTCAACACTTTACTTTATATGAAATTTATATTCATGGATTTAAATAATTAATATGATTAACTATAAATACATAGGTATGACCATTTTGAGCATAATTGATGAATCATGTTTTACATGAGCCCTGATATCGAGTATCCAATATTGGGGTGGCCGCAATATTGGATATGAAATATCATTACCCAAGATGTGATATTGGGTATGTAATATCATGGGGTATTCCTAGGCCTATATATATAGCCCTTGGGCACATGATTCATGAAGATTTTTTCAGTCTAGTAGCAAAATTCTTGCAGTTTGTTCATTCGAGTGTTAGAATATTTTTTAAGTGCCTTTAGTAGGAGGTCTAAGTGTAATTAGATCTTTATTCAAGCATTGATGTACTTGAACATACCATTGTCCTGACAATAAAGATGAGCTCTTTGATTCATCCTTGCAGCACTTGAGACTTTCTTTCTTTATAAATTTATACATTGTGATTTCATGTAGTTCACATTTAATGTTATTCATTTAGCAATTACTTTTGATTAATTAAGAAATTAATTAAAATGCACAAGCACAACCCCTTTGAACATGCGTGTGACACTTGGTAGCTTAGAAATAGTTAGTGTTTGACAACCCAACAATGTTTACACAAAGTTCAAGATGTGTCCAAGAAGTGGGGATGATTATTTGTGTTAGGCTAGATTAGACAATAGTTCACTTAGCATTTAATTACTCTCACTTGCATTATTTTTTTAGATGATCAAACTGATAAAACATAAAATGATAAAAATCTTATGCCTCAGTGACACTTAACCATACACTTGTATTTCACAACTGAGACTAGGAAGACAATGAATAAACAACTTGAACTCATCATTTAGCTCTAGCGTACTTGGTAATTAAAGTCTGTGGAATTTGACTAGATCACATGTGAATGCCTATGATTCATATGAGTGGATGTAGGGGTACATCACTACTCATCATTGGCATCTTTACTAGGGACTTTAATTCTACGTGTGCTATCTAAACTTAGTGAAACTTAGTAACCTTGTTGTTCAAACCCTAAGGTAAAATCTTACAAAAAAATTTATTATTATAACTAAATTAAATCTTAACCGCACACTTCATATAGATTCACTAATATAAAATGTCTTCTTCTCATAGGAGCCTATCTCCTCCCAGGATAGACTAAGTGCCTTAACAATACCAGGTGGTATATGCTCATCCTGATGAGTATGTACCAAACTTCACCTTCATCTTACATTAAGATGAAATGCTATAGTGGCATGACATGGAAGGTAGCATTGTGTTGCCATCGGATAAATCTATTCCAGCTATGGTCTAGCTAATTCTTGCATGACATGGACTTCAACATGTTCACAGGGAGTATGAGATGCGAGATCTTGATTCAAGGGATTACCATCCTACTAAAGCACAAAGGTTAGGGATCATTAGCTGGAGCAACAACATGAGCTTTTGAAGGGTAAGGGGTCAAACACTTTTCCACCTCTACTTGACCCATTGGATGGAGGCAAACACTTCTCTAGGGACTTTTCCTTTGGTGACACTCCTCTCTTTGACTTTGTTCAAGGGGCCTTCAACCAGAATGTGCAATTCACAATTCATAATCCTTATGCTGGTTAGAACAGGTCCAATGACAAAAATGGATCTGGAGGAGCAAGTCATGACAAGGGGGCAAGTGGAAGTCACGATTATGATCATGGTTGTAATGATTCAAGAGAAGGTAGTAGGCGTTGGTACAATGCAAGCCCTCCTTCATCATCATCATCTTCTTCATCTAGTTTACATTATGGCTGTAGAGGGCATGAATATGATGGAGGTGACCGATAGGACCAAAATAATAGAAGGGACCGTCGAGATAGTCATGATCAAAAATGTGGACGATCTAGAGAGACCCACCACCATGAAAGAAGGGTTAGTAGAGAACGTCATAGGCACCATCATTATGGCCTTGATGAACCTCTACTTTCCACTCAGAGCATGTTAAACATTATAGAGGCTGTGAGGATTTCAACAAGGCATGCAAAAGATAGAAAAATAAAGAGGCTAGACATGAACAACATTCCTCGGTTTGAGGGAGGCTACGATGCTAATAAAAAAAATCATCTCCAAGCCTTCCAAGATGCATGTGCCTTGCAAAATATTGAGAACAATTGGTAGAAGTTGAAATTATTTCCAGGACACTCATTAAGGAAGCAGAAAATTGGTATTAATCCTTGGAATCAAAAGTAATCAGGTGGTGGAGTATGATGTTAGAATTGTTTAATGAGAAATATCAAATGTACTCCAAAGTGTCCAACTTGAGGAAGTAGATTCAAGGGTGAAAACAAGGAAAGCATGAGCCCATGGATGCTGCTATTGGTTAATATTACTCTTTATTGCATATGTGTCCTAGATGTGGATATTCTTAGCTTGATCAACTCTAGCATAGTATAGACAATCTATGATCTGAAATAAGAAAAACCCTTAGCATCTATGATCAAGGGAGACAATAGAGTTAAGCACCCATCAAATTCAAAAGTTAATTAAGTAGGTAGCTAGGGAGGAGGGAGAATTGAGAAAGTGAGAAAGTGCAGAGGAAGACAACAAGGATCCTTCCATTTTCAAAAGGGGGATTCAATTTTGCGACAATGAGGATGAGTCAACAAGAGATGAGGTGACTAATTAAAAAACCTTACCACTCTAGAAATTTCAGTCCAAAATTATAGCTAAGTTTGACCAATTATGGAACTCAATGGATAATAAGTTTCAAGTTATTTTAAAATTTTTTGAAGAGGCCAAGGAACAAAGTGGTGAGCATGAGCACTGGAGACATAAGGAAGCTGAACGTGCCATATCCAAGGGTAACGATAAGATCGCTACGATAGAGATGGTTGCAAGTAGTGAATCTAATGATGATGGCAAGTGTAATGTTTGCCAATATGAACATCCCAAGAGTTGTTATCCAATTGTGTCATACTTATAGGAATCTGGGATGTATGCCTTACATCAATGACTTACACAAAGGTAAACACCCAAAAGATTACCTTATCCACAAGGCAAAGCTTGATAGTTCTACCAACCATAGTAGTATTATCCAAGTAGAACTCCACTGAAACCTTATGAATTGTACCAGCAGTGGTAGCAACCACAATCATGGGCATTGGTACCTCTAAGACAGCAGTACCCTTACTAACAACTAGATCCCTATGGTTATTATGTTCATCAACCTTCATCTCCATAGGACTCTTCTAGTCATGTTGCTACTTACCAACCTCACCACTACCATCTTGAAGTTTACCAACTACCATATGCAAGGAGGGATGCCACCTACTATCCTCATGCTCGTCCTATTCTTGCACCTACTCCTCCACCTCCTGCACAGCTACCACCTACTCCATCCATGTAGGGTGAATTTCCTACCCAACCATAGCAAAGAAACACTATGAGAATAGTTAATTTACAATTGGTTAGCCAACCAAGTGGGTCAAAACTATGATCAAAGAAAAGACCCTTCTTCTAACCTTGTAGTTCACAAAAGTCCTTAGAGACACACTAGTGGTTGGTGGCTTTGCTCCTCCACCTTCTTTTGCATCACCTTTATCCGAGTCCCTTTCAAATAAAAATCCCTCTTGAATCCATATTGTGATTTTAACACATGTTGTATCTGATTAGATTTTAGTTGGTAACCTACCTAGGAAGTTAGTCGATCCTAGGAGTCCCTTAGTATATTTGCAAATTGCTAGAAATGAGCCTTGAAAAGATCTTCTTAATTTTGGTCCTAGTGTTAATTTGATCTTGCATGAGATGTACACTATGTGGAACCTTGCTCCCTTGAAGAAGAGCAACATCAGGCTAGAGTTGGTAGACTAGCCCATCACTGTTCCATTAGGACTGGTAGAAGAGATTGTGACCATCGTTTGTTAGTGGTCATATCCTACTGACTTCCTAGTAATCAAGATGAAGAACTACAAGGGGGACTTCCCAATTATTATGGTAAGGGCATGTTTAAGCATTGTTGATGCTAAAATAAACATTAGAGATCTTTCCTTAGAGATATCCAAAGAAAATGAATTTGGGAAGATCGAGAAGAAGAGGATTCCATGAATTGTGTATAGTGATTTAGGGTTCCATTATGTGCAGAAGCTATGATCAATGAAGCAAACATCTATCTCTGCATGCAAGTAGTGTGCACTAGAAGCATAAAGCTAAAGAAATCTATACATGACAACCATAAAACAAGAAGGAACCTAGTGGCTGACAACTAATTCTAGTAGCAGTACATTGTTCATGGAACCTACTAAGGGCCTAACGTGTGATTATGTTGCAAGTGTGGATGAACTCAAGCAAGTTCATCACCAGCTCTCTGAGGGAAAAATGATGATATTAATTGGTGAGAGTTGGAGATTCTTGAATATTTCATACAAGAACCCCTTGAATTAAAGACACTACTAACTAGAATGAAGTATGTATTCTGGAAAAATGGAAATTCAATCATTATTAATGCCAAACTTGTTGCAGGACAAAAGAAGATGTTGATGAATGTTGTGAAAAAATGGTCAGCAACCTTTTCCTGGTCATATTCTAAGCTCATAGGAATAGATCCAAGAATATGCCAACACCAAATATACATTGACCCTACCATTAAGTTGAAATGATAGGCACAACGATGATTGAATCCCAGATTAATGTAAATTGTGAAAAAGGAGATCAAGCAACTCCTTAAGATAAGATTCATCTACCCTATTGCAAATAATGAGTGGATTAGCCCACTCATGATCGTGTCCAAGAAAGAAGGGAAATGGCAGGTGTGCATTAACTTTTGGCTACCTAATATGGCAACTTTCAAAGATCATTTTCCGTTGTCCTTTATTGACCAAGTGTTGGACACAATTTTTGGACACAACTACTATAGCTTTCTAGATGGTTATAGTGGCTATAACCAACTCCAAATTGCACCAGAGGACTAGGTGAATATGACTTTCACAAGTCCTTGGGGAACGTTTACTTACCATCAAATTCCATTCGGTCTATGTAATGCCCCAGCTACATTTTAACAATTAGTCCTTGTCATTTTTCAACAACAAGTTGGTAGTGGGGTAGAAGTCTTCATGGATGACTTTTTCTACCTATGGAGCTATGGTTGAGCAAGTCCTATACTATCTTGAGAAAGTGTTAAGGAGATGTGTCAAAACAAACCTTTGTCTCAATTGGAAAAAGAGCCATATTATGGTTTAGAAAGGCATAGTCTTGGGGCACCGTATCTCAAAAGCAACAATCAAGGTGGACCCTGAAATGATAAGGGTTATCCAAGGAATAACCCATTAACTAGAAATAGTTCAAGAAGTGTGGTCATTACCTGGTCATACTAGCTACTACTGGTGCTTTATTGAGAACTTTTCCAAAATTGTGAAACAGTTGGTTGAATTAACAAAGAAGGATGCACCATTTGTCTAGACCCTTGCATGTGAAACAACATTTTAACAACTGAAGCAGAAGCTTGTTGAGGCCCCAAATTTACAAGCACTTGATTGGTCCAAGCTATTTCATATGATAACCAATGCATCAAATTATGCTTTGGCGGTAGTGCTTACATAGATGGATGATCAAAGACATCCATATTACATTCACTGCACAAGTTAGAGTATTGCAAGTGCATAGCTAAACTACACTACTACGGAAAAAGAGTTGATGGTGGTGGTGTTTGCCTTAGAAAAGTTCAGGCACCATGTGCTTGGTTATAAAGTGTTCATGCACATAGATCATAGTGCCATCTAGTTTTTAATGAAGAAACCAATGGTGAGCCCCTGTGTTATACGGTGGCTTGTGATTTTGCAAGAGTTTGATCTCACATTGGTAGATTGAAAGGGTGTGAAAAATGTGATTGCCGACCACTTATCATGGCTAAGATGGGATGACAAGGAGAAAGAGAGCCCATTATCTAATCAATTTCCTGATGAATATCTCTTTGTAGGGGTTATTAATGCACAAATTCCCAATGAACCAAGATGGTATGATGTCATTCTTACTTATTTTCTCAAGTAAGAACTACCACAAGGGCTAGATACCTGGAAGAAATAACAGTTTCTTGACCAGGTTAAGCGTTTTATGGAAATCAATGAGAATCTTTACAAAGTATGTCCTGATGGCCTGGTATGCTAGTTTGTCCTTGACACAGATCAACTATGTGTTCTTTAGGATTCTCATGAAGGCCCTTGTTGGGGCCATTATGCTAGGAGATGCACAACCATAAAAATCCTCATGGTAGGATATTACTGGCAAAAAATATTTAGAGATGAACACTAGTTCATTTGTGCTTGTGATCATTGTCAGAAAGATGGTTGAATAATAGCTCAAATGGAGGGACCACAATAATGGATTCAACCTCTCAAGCCATTCGATATTTGGGGCATTGACTTTATGGGTCCCATCATGTCTATGTCAAATGGAAAGGTATATATAATAGTCGCAGTTGACTATTACACTAGGTGGGTAGAAGCAGCAACCATCACTAACTGTACATCCACTACTATTACTCGATTTGTACAAAAAAACATCATAAATAGCTTTGGTGTGCCTCATGCATTAATTTCTGACAATATAAGTCATTTCATAGGTGCCACTTTCTGAAAACTTATGTAGCGCTTGGGGTTTGAGCACAAACTCATAACACCTTCTCACCCTCAAGCCAATGGTCAAGTTCAAGTCACTAATCGGGAGATTATGAAAATTCTAACATGCACTTTTAGCAAGTACCGAAGGGACTAGAGCACCAAACTACATGATGTCCTTTGGGCCTATCGCTCCACATGGAAGCTTCCCATAGGTTATTCTCCCTATGAGCTCATGTATAGAAAACTACCAACACTACCCATGTGACCTTGACATGGATCTAAGTCTAGCACAAAAGGAAAGATTAATGAACCTCAACTTGCTAGATGAAAATTGATTAATGGCCTTATCATCCAATGAAGTGCATAAGGCATTCAACAAGAAACACCATGACCTCAAAATAAGAAAAGTCAAGTTTCAACTAGGAGATAAGGTTCTCTACTAGAATCTTGCACACGTACCTCAACAAACCAAGTTTCAAACGTTGTGGAAAGTACCTTACATTATCAAAAATACTTTTCCATTTGGGGCCATGATCATATATAAACCTAACAACCCAAACAAAAAGTAATTATTCAACATCCAACAACTGAAACCTTTCCATGAGCCCAAGCCAACCAACTCAATAGACACCTCACAAGATGAACAACCATGCCCAATGTTTCAAATCTCCTCCTTCTAACTTAGTCATGGGGAGATGGATTTCCATACTGACACTTTAAGTGGCTCCTTAGTCTTTCAACTTTTTTTTTTACTCATTTTTTGGTTTTACAACTTTTTTCTTTTTAGGTTACTGATCTTTTCCGAGTTTTTGTTTTACACCATCATTAGTATATTTAATATTTCTTGTATATCTTTTACTTTCTTTTAAATTTTCTCATGTTTGGTGTAATTTTTTACTCTTTTTACTAATAAGATGCTAGGTACAATGGTAATGTGCTACTTGATGATGGTATGTATCATTTGTTGATGTTTGGTTTCTAACTTTGAATGTTGTTACTGACAACTAGGACATGGTTTCTTTTCATGTAACAAGCAGTGAGTCCACATCATCCACCCATCCACATACTTTATGGTTTTCTTTGTTTTGGAAACATGCAATCCCTTTTTCATTAATACAACTTTAATAAATTTGTGACTTGTGTAGTTTTTGGAATTGGGATGGATTCAAAGGTTTGGATAGGGTGTGGCTTCAAAGGGATGTGGTATTCTTCATGATTTTTCATTTTCTTGTGTGCAGGGGTGTTCTTGTGGACTTCTCATTGTTTTGTGTCATTCCACAAAAAGAAATCAAACAAGTCCTTGCATGGTGTGGTCCTCATAAAAGAAAAGAAAAAAAAAACATATGGAAATTCAAAGCACACCCTTAGATCAAATAAAAGGGCTACAAGCATTGGTTATGGAACTTGTCTTTTCTCTTCTTACTAAGGCCCTTTCTCACTTCCTACTTCATCTACAATTTGGAATGGTGGTTGTTTTTTGGAAGAATTCTTGTATCTCAAGGGAAGGACTAGTCTTAGAATGTCAATGTAAAGTCACTAAAAGTGGTTGGTTTTGGTTTGGACTAAGGATGGATCCTACTGAGTCATTTAATTACAAACTCCACAAGGGACTTCATGTGACCATAATCATGAACTCCATTCTATTCTCTGTCTCATCCATATATGCTTTTCATGTCTCACCTTACTATTTATTTCATGTCTTAATTCAATGTTCTAGTTTGATGTGTTAGGATTCTCAGCAGTTACATCTAGGTTTTTGTACTTAACTTTCCGTAACCATTCATAATCTACGGAGCCCACAGACTCTTTGGTTATGCAAGGGCATAAAAGGCCTATGCCTACTTTAGGGAGGACCCACTTGCATATCTTTTGATTTGGTTAAGTTAAGTTCTTTAACCTTAGACATTTTTACAATTGAATTCTTTTTATTTACCCCATCAATGGCATCCAATTGTGCACATCGTCATAACTATTTTTAGTGAATTCTTTCATTTTATGGTTATGAATTTCTATACCCTATTTTGAGTATTCCTTGTGTTAAGCTTTTTCTAAATTTTATGGATTTCTTCTCTTACCTAACCTATTTGTTAGTCTTACCACTAATATTATCAAGCAATCAATCTATCACAACCACAACTTAGTAGGTATAACCTTTGACAAGAAAATGTATTCAACCGCTATGTCTTACACTTTATATACTAATCCTTGATTTTGTTGTGATTGCAGTGGGAAGCATTGACTATAAGTAGGACTGTCTTCGCCAAGGATGATGTAGCAATATCACTCATAGGAGATTATTCACAATCATTGGATCTCTTCTACCTCTCCCTCATTCTTTTTTTGCCAAGAGGGGTTGCATGTTCATTGGATCCGAGGGTGTTCTTTCTTGTTTTCATGAACACCCAATTTTATACACAATTGTAATGATGTATACTTGAGAAATTTTGTATTTTTTTGTTTTCTCTATGTCACTTTACATGTTAGTCAAAAATTCCATACCTCTTAATATATTTTGTAAGGGACTTGTTCCTCTTCTTCTATACTCGAGGATGAGTTTTCATTTAGTCATGGGGGTATGATGAATCATGTTTTACGTGAGCCTTAATATCGAGTATCTAATATTGGGGTGGCTATGATATTGGGTACACGATATCGCAACCCAAGACGTGATATTAGGTATGCGATATCGCAGGGTATTCCTGAGCCTATAAATATAGCCCTTGGGCACACAATTCAAGAGGAGTTTTTTAGTTAAGAAGTAAAATTATTGTAGTTTGTTCATTTGAGAGTTAGAATATTTTCCAAGTGCCCACAACAAGAGTTCTAAGTGTAATTGGATCTTTATTCAATCATTAATGTACCTGAACAAACCATTATGTTGGCAATAAAGATGAGCTCTTTGATTCATCCTTGTAGCACTTGAGACTTTCTTTCTTTATGCATTTATACATTGTGATTTCATGTAGTTCACATTTAACATTATTCATTCAACAATTAATTTTTATTATTTAAGTAATTAATTAAAATACACAAGCATGACCTCTTCGAACATATGTGTTACACTTGGTGGCTTAGAAATGGTTAGCATTTGACAACCCAACAATGTTTACATGAAGTTCAGGATGTGTGTGGGAAGTGGGAACAGTTACTTGTGTTAGGCTATATTAGACAATAGTTCACTTAGCATTTAATTACTTTCACTTTCATTATTATTTTAGGTGATCAAATTGATAAAGCATAAAATGATAAAAATATTATGCCTCAGTCACACTTCACCATACATTTGCATTTCACAAGTGAGACTGGGAAGACAATGAATGGACAACATGAACTCACTGTTTAGCTCTAGCGTACTTGGTAATTAAAGTCTACGAAATTTAATTAGATCACATGTGAATGCTTGTGATTTGTATGGTTGGGCGTAGGGGTACCTTGCCACTCATCAATAACATATTATGCTTGGTAATCCTAGTAGTGGATACTTGGCATTCCCTATAATATCCACTTATAACCCATTAACATTAATATGAGTTTGGGATGTGTAGTTTGAGTGGGAATGCATTACATTATGATGGTTAGTTACTAGATTAGCTTACTAGTTAGATAATTAATCGTTAAATCTCCATTCACTCATATAGCCATTAGGATAAAAAATATATAAAATCACCTATAAAAATAGAGATCATGTGCCTTAACTAACATTTAAAAATATTTACTAATAACACAAGTGTGAGTTAGGAAGATAACAATCATACAACTCCATGATTCATTATTTAAGACTATAAGCAACTTAGGAGACTAAGTTTATGAAATTTGATTGGATTGTTAGTGAATGCTCATGATTCATATGGTTAGGCATAGGGGATATCCACCATTCATCAATATTCAAGAAGATTAGTTAATGTAGGTTGACTAGAAATTTTCTGCTAAGAGCTACACACCCCTTAACAAAGAATGATGCAACCTTGTTGAGCCATATTATTGGATTGAGGTGGTATGTTGTTATCTTAAAATATATCTTTTCTATCTTGGCTAGGGAATCGTACTCCTTATGGTCAACTCCATAGCACATCTAGGTCCATTCTTTCTTCATCCTTGCATTAGACCAGGTCAATATCTCTACAAGCTTCACCCCAAAGTTAGACAATCCTAAGATCTCCACTAAGTAGGAAATGATGATATCCTTGATCTTCACCATAGAATCTTCTTGGTGATTATTTAGAACTAATAATTTTCATCAATGTACCATTCCCTATTGGTGGAAATAGTGGGTCAAAGAAGGGATGCCTAAAATTGCATATGAACCTTTTTAGGTGTGAACTCTAAGAATGATCCAAAGTTTGGTTCCTAGAGAATCATGCTATGGATATATTTTCTTTGGACCTTTTCTAGGAAAACCTCCATGAGTGTAAGTTTAAGGCTTAGCCTAGGTCTATGTGCTTCATCTTACCTAGATTACTCTATTTCCATGGTAGAAATTTCTTGGATAAATTCCACCTTAGGTTCCTCTTTTAGTGATTCGATTACATGTGTAATCTCAATTTCTTGTCCTACTTATTATTATTGTTATTATTATTATCCTTGGCCTTCTCTAGGGTGCTTCTTCCTTAGTTGTGATGGTCCACATGCTAAGTGATCACAATCTTATGATTTCAAGATCGTAAGGTAGCTAAGGGTTGTTAATTTAATTACTTGTTATTTATTAGTTAAATTTAAATACCTTAGCTATTCAGTTATGGGGTGTTGGAGATTTCCAGAAATTCTAGTGTGGATGCCTTCATGATGTAAATATTAACTTCAAAAGCTCTTAGAATTGAAAATGGATGAAATTAGATGTATAAAGGTCAAGATATTATGCATAGTAGGCTCTAAGCTTAAAACAATGCAAAAACTTGTGAATTTGAAGGAAAATGACAAACAATTGGCTAATGGTCATACGTATATATAGTTTTTTTTATACTACATTAATAGGAATGCATCAACGTATCCAACTACATTGATAGGGATGTGTTGACATAACACAAACTCAAAACTTTTCCTTTGAATTTCTAGCTTATTTGCAAATTTACAAGGGATTTGAGGGTTGAATGAGAGCTCAAAAAGTGTCTAAACATGAGGACAACATTCATGATGTGTAATTTAAGATTCATATATGTCTGGAAGATTTCATGACATAAATAGCAGTTTGACTCTTAATGTCCATGAGAAGTGACGAGCTAGAAAAATTTGATGCTAGATACTTTTAATATTTATCTTCATTTCTTTTGTTGTATAGATTATCATCTCATTTGTGATTGATCCATGAGTTGTATCCCATGGAGAAATGGTCTAAAGTCAAAAGATCATCAAGACATAAATCTAATGATTAGATTTAAATTCAACTAAGAACACCACAGTTAGAACTATCACCCATAAGTAAAATAAACAATATTCACCTTAAATTCTAACATTAAGTTCAAAGATGAATACAATTAATTAAGCAAAATTAAATTTAAATAAATTTATAAGAAATAAGGAAGATTTCAAAGGGGACATCACCAAATTTGTGATTGATGAGTGGCGAGGTACCCCTACACTCAACCATATGAATACGAGCATTTCACGCATAATTCAGTTGAACTCCAAGGACCAAGTGCTTATGCACCTTAATGGAACACTCAGGGTTTAATCAATTGTTGTCTTCCCAAACTTACTTGTATTTTCATGGTTGTATGATTAAGTAAGCTTGAGGTATATGATTTTTATAGCTTTAGTATTTTTTATGTCTTCTGCTAATAAAGGAGAGGGAGAGAGAACTAAGTGGCTAATTTACATTAACTAGTTTCTAAATGTTCCTAACACCAATATCCATTCCCACTTTTTGTACACATCCTGAACTAGTGCAACGCTGTTGGGATTACCAAATGCTAATCATTATTAGGTTACCAAGCACTACATGCATGATCAAAGTGGTCGTACTGAGTGTATTTAACTAAGGGGGTTGAAGGTTGAGAGAGATATTGATTAACTAGGAAATAATTAAATAATAATTAATTACTAATTAGCTTAATATGTATGCTTCAAGGTTTATCATAAAGTTCGTCTTTATTGCTGTACACAAAATTGTGTTCAGGTCCATTAAGTTTATCAATGACTTCACATAAATACACTTGGCCAATCCATCCACTTGAAGTAACAAGAATGCTTCTGCCAAAGAGTCACCACCATTTTGAGGAAAAAGAGAAAGGGAGAAGTAGGAAGCAAGAAAGGGCCTTAGTTAGAGGAAACATGTCTGTTTAGTTTCATAACTAGTGCTTGCAGCCCAGATGATTATTTTATCTAAGGGGTGTGCTTTGAATTCTCACTATTTCTTTTTTTGCATGAGAACCACACCATGCAAAGACTTATTTTTATTGGCTCAGCTTCCTAATAATGGATCAATGTCGAAATGGTAAGAAAAATCAAGAAGAAAACATCCAAGCACCCAAGAGAATAGCCAACACAAATGCATCAAATCACTTTGAAGTCACACCCTTTTCAGTCCTTGAATCCTTCCTTAGTTTGAGAAATGCCTAGTCATCAATTCGTTAATAGTTTTATGATTAAAGAAGGGGACTGTATAGTTGCAAGCCAAGAGAGATCATAGAAATTCATGGATGCATGGATGACGTGGACTCATTGCTTGTTATATCAAAAGAACCATACCTTAGTATCAACATTATAACTCAAAGGTAAAAACCAAACATTAGCAATCAATATAATACAGTTCATACCACCATCATGAGCACTTATTAGGTGAAGAATCTAACAAAATAAAAACAACAAACAAAAATAAAAATAAAAAACAAAACAAATAATAATACAAAGAAATGAGAAAGTATAAATGATGATGCAAAACAAAAATAAGAAAAATTAAAGAAATTTGTAAAACAAAAATGTGTAAAACAAAAACTTAAAAAGGAACTGAGGGCCTTGAATGGTTAGCAGAGGTGGCCATCTCCCCCATGACTGAGTTGGAAGGAGGAGATCTGAAATAGTGAGCAGGGTCATCCCCTGTCAGAGGTATTATGTGCACTGGCCATTCTAAATTCATGGAAGGGTTTGGTCTATTGCACATTGACTAACAATCTCTTATTAGGGCTCTTAGTTTTGTATATGGTCATGGACCTTGAAGGAAAGGTTTCATGAATAATGTAAGGTCCTTCCCATAGTGTTTGAAATTTTGTGCATTGTGGCACATGTGTGGGGTTCCAGTAGAGAACCTTATCTCCTGGTTGATACTTAACCTTTCGAATCTTCAAGTCATGACGTTGCTTGTTATATGCCTTGTGCAACTCATTTTATGACAGGGCAGCTAATCAGTTTTTGTCTAGCATGTTTAAAGTTGCCTACCTTTGTTTCTGTGCTAGATCAAGGTCAACGTGGAGATCACAAGTCGTTGATAGTGTACAGAGCTTGATTTGAATCGAAATCGTTGAAAGCTTTTCGTATACTAACTCATAGGGAGAGTAGCCTATAGTGAGTTTATAGGTGGAGAGGTATGCCCAAAGAGCATCATTCAGTTTAGTGCTCCAATCTTGCCTATACCTACTAATTGTCCTAGTCAATATTTTAGTGATCTCCCTATTGGTGACCTCAGCTTGTCCGCTAGCTTAGGGGTGATAAGGTGTAGTTAATTTATGTCCAACCCCTAAGCATTGCATTAAATTTCAAAAAGTTACACCTGTGAAGTGTGTTCCATTATCTGAAATAAGTGCACGTAGCACACCAAACCTATTTATAATTTTCTGTTGCACAAATATTGTAATTGTAGATGATGTCCAGTCTTTAATAGTAGCTACTTCAGCCCATTTTGTTAAATAGTCTATGACAACTACAATGTAAGCTTTTCCATTGGACATTGGTGTAATGGACCCCATAAAGTCTATTGCCCAAATGTCAAAGGGTTCTAATAGTTGAATCTATTGTTGAGGACTCTCCATTTTAGCAGTCATTCCTCCATCACGTTGATAGCGCTCACAAGATTGGAAAAATTGATGGGTATCCTGAAATAATGTTGGCCAGTAATATCTTGCAAGAAAGATCTTAATAGCCATTCATCTCTCTACATAGTGACCCCCACAAGGGCCCTCATGAGTGTCTTGGAGAACTCTCAGTTGGTCTACATTGGGCACACACCATCGAACCAAGCCATCATGACACACTTTGTAAAGTTGTCCATTGATCTCCATGAAGTACTTGGCTTTGTGAAGGAACTGTTGTTTCTTCCTAAGGTCTAGCTCCTATGGTGTTTGTTGAGTAAGGAGATAGGTGAGAGTGCTACTATACTAGTTCGTCTCCATGGGTAGTTGGTTATTCACTACATCGGCAAAGAGGGATTCATCAGGAAAATGATCAGACATTACATATTCATCCTCTTTAGTGTAATAGTGCAATCGAGATAAATGATCTACAACTACATTCTCAGTGCCTTTCTGATCAATCATTGTTAGATCAAACTCTTGTAGGATTACCAGCTATCATATAATATGAGGGCTAACCATTGGCTTGTTCATGAGGAACCGGATTGCACTATGATCCACGTGGATGAATACTTTGAAACTTAACATGTAGTACCTAAACTTATCTAGTGCAAACACTACAATCATTAATTCTTTCTCTATAGTTGTGTAGTTAAGTTGTGCACCGACGATACTTCTACTTGCACAGTGGATGTAGTAAAGGCATTTTTGGTCATCTAACTGTGTAAGTACGGCTCCTAAGGCATAATTCAATGTGTCAGTTATGATGTGGAATGGGTTGGACCAGTCAGGAGCTTGTAGAATGGGAGTTTCTACTAGCTTTATTTTCAGGGTTTGGAATGCTCGTTCACATTCCCTAGTCCACTCAAAAGGTACATCCTTCTTTGTTAGCTGTACCAACAGTTTTACAATCTTGGAGAAGTTCTCAATGAATCTCCTATAGTAGCCAGTTTGTCAAAGGAATGATCGAATGTCTTTGACAGTTTCTGGTTGATGGGAGATTCCTTAGATGATCCTAATTTTATCTGGGTCTATCTCTATTCCTGCATGTGAAAACTTATGCCCAAGTACTATGCCTTCTTGGACCATTAAATGGCTTTTCTACTAGTTGAGCCTTAGATTGGTTTCTACACATATTTTTAGCACTTGCTCTAATTGATCCAAGGCTTGATCAAAACTTGTTCCATAGGTGGAGAAGTCATCCATAAAGACTTCCACTCTGTTTCCTATTTGCTATTGGAATATGCTTAGAACTAGGCATTGAAATGTGGCAGGATCATTACAAAAGCCAAACGACATTTGTTTATACGTAAATGCTCCCCAAGGACTGATGAACGCTATCATGGCTTGGTCTTCTGGGGCTATCTATATTTGGTTGTATCTGCTATAGCCATCCAGAAAACTGTAATAGCGATGCCCTGTTATGGTGTCTAAGACTTGGTCAATGAATGGCAACATGAAAGTGATCCTTAAATGCTATCATGTTCAGGAGCCTGAAATCTATGCACATCCTCCATTTGCCTTCCTTTTTAGACATGATTACTAGAGGGCTAACCCATTCACTATCAGCAATGGGATATATGAACCTAGCCTTAAGAAGTTGTTTTATTTCTTCTTTTACTACTTGCTTCAATATTCGGTTCAATCGCCTCTATGGTTGTTTTCGAGGTCTCTTGGAGGGGTTAGTGTAAATCCTATGTTGGCATATCCTAGGATCTATTCCAGTTAATTCAAGATATGACCAGGAAAAGGCTTTTGACCACTTGTTTATTACTTTTAGCAGTTTTCCTTTTTGTTTGGAAGCAAGTCTTGCGTTGATGATTACCGGTTTTCCATTTTCAAGGATCATATATTCCAGACCAGTGGACAATGGTTTTAATTCTAGGGGCTCTTGTTTGAATTTTTCAGGAATTTATAACTTTCCCCAATTGATGTTTTCAAGGTTAAGGCTTGGAATTTGGTAGCAGTCTTTCTCTAGTGTGTCTATGATTTCGATGTAAGCACAAGTTATTTCCTCAATTAGTTCCATGCACATGAGTGAGTTGCTCTCTTAATCAGCTATCAACCACTGGGTGTCTTCTTGTCATGTGGCTGCTGCATACAAGCACTTTTGTATGTTGATGTCTTGTGCACACCCGTTGCATGCAGGCAATGCTAAAATTTGCACAACCCATGATCTTTGCACACAATTGCACCCTGTATCACTGTACGCGATGCATGGAACCTTCTTCTTCTAAATCTTTCCAAAAGTGTTCTCCTTCAATATTTCCAGGGAAAGATCATGGATTCCTAGGCATGAAGGCAGCATCCAAGGGTTCATGATTTCCTTTCTTCCATCCTTGGATTTTCTTTCACAGGTTAGACACTCAAGAGTATGTTTCGTACTTATCATTGAATAGTTCTAACATTATACTCCACCTCCGAATGAACTCCGGTTCTAAGGACCGATACCAACTTTTAGCTTCTTTCACTAGTGTCCTTGGGAATAACTTTAGTTTTTTCCATTTGTTTTCTATGTTTTGCAAGGAACATGCATCATGGAATTCTTGTAATTGATTTTGAGGATCAACGTTGTATCCCCCTTCAAATTGTGGGATGTTGTTCATGTCTAACCTCTTGATCCCACTATCCTTTTGGTGCCTTGTTGAAACTCTTACAGCCTCCATTATATCTAGCATGCTTCTAGTTGTGAGTAGGGGTTCTTCGTGATTGTCTCATTCATAGAGTCTATGGTGTCTACTTGGTTTCCTACTCTCCCTTCTTCCATGCCTTGATTCTTTAGAGTACACTCGTCCTCATTCTCAACTGTCTCGTTGATGACTTTCACTTCATTTTCCTTTATCCTCACAATTGGTTTCCCTATGACTACATCCAAACACTGAAGGAGAGGGTGAAGATGATGATGAAGGTGAAGAAGAAGGAGAACCATCACCATGATGGTGTTTTCTACCTTCTCTTCAGTGGTCTTGGCCTCGATCGTGATCACGATTAGAACGTCCACCCTTATTGTGTGTTCGTGTTCCTTTGTTGAACACTTCATGTTTGTGGGTATCATAACTAGGGTTGTGAATAGTGGAGTGTAGGTTCTGATACACCACCCCCTGACTAATGTCAGGAGGAGGAACATCATTTCGTGGGAAACCTGTTGAGGTAGGTTCACCATCCTCAATTTTTCACAAAATGTGTTGAGTGTCATGGGGCCATTTACCCTTCAAAGATGTATGGTATCTCTCCTATTGCAAGTCCCTTTGCCATTGCGCTTCTCTGGGATGATAGTTTCTTGAGTCATGATTGCATGCAACATATTCTGCATATAAAAGTAGCATGCCTATTGGTGTGAGAGCACAAAGGGGCATGTTGGGAACCGATCGGTTTGGAGGCAACACTATGTTACCCTCTAAGTCTCTTCAATGTAGTTGTTCATCTTGGTGAAGAATAAAGGTGAAATCGGGCACATACTCATCAGGATGAGTATATACCACATGAAATTGTTGAGGAATTGGTGGATCATGGTTATGTGTATTATGTCGCCTACTGCCTCTTGCGTTAGTCCTAGGTGGTGAAGTGCTCTTATGAGAAGAAGAAGACATCTTATCTTGTTTGATGTGCAATGTACTATTGTCTCATCTTTGTTTGATTAAACCTAAGGGTTTGTTCTAATGTTCCAATGATATGAATGATTTTCTATGTTCTATCTAGTGCAAAAACAACTAAGTCCCCAACAATGGTGCCTATGATGAGTGGCGAGGTACCCCTACACTCAACCATACGAATACAAGAGTTTCATGCATGATCCGGTCGAACTCCAAGGACCAAGTGCTTATGCACCTTAATGGAACACTCAGGGTTTAATCAATCATTGTCTTCCCAAACTTACTTGTATTGTAATGGTTTTATGGTTAAGTAAGCTTGAGGTATATGATTTTTATAACTTTTGTATTTTTTATGTCTTCTGCTAATAAAGGAGAGTGAGAGAGAACTAAGTGGCTAACTTACATTAACTATTCATTAATTAGTTTCTAAATGTCCCTAACACCAGTATCCATTCCCAATTGCTGTACACATCCTAAACCAGTGCAACGCTGCTGGGATTACCAAACACTAATCGTTACTGGGTTACCAAGCACTACATGCATGCTCGAAGTAGTCATACTGAGTGTATTTAACTAATGGGGTTGAAGGTTGAGAGAGATATTAATTAACTAGGAAAGAATTAAAAAATAATTAATTACTAATTAGCTTAATTTGGATGCTACAATGTTTATCATAAAGTTCATCTTTATTGTCGTACACAAAATTGTGCTCAGGTACAAATTGCTCGAATAAAGATCCGTTCACTCTATGACTCCTACTGCAGGCACAAAGAAATAATTCTAACCCTGGAATGACAAAACTGCAAGAGTCTAGCTAAGGGTTTAAATCTAATGTATGGGAACCAAGGGTGCGGCCTCTTATTTATAGAAGATGAGGTAGGATGCGATATCGTGTACACGATATTGCAGTTCATCAGTGACCCTGCTATATTGTCTCCACAATGCAACAACTTCACAATCTTAAAACATTGTTGGCTATTAATTTCCATGAAGCATCAACACTCTTCCTTCATAATTTTATGCATAAAAAAATTCTAATCTAGTGTGGTTCTCTCAATAATATCCTCTCTCTATTTCTTCAATCCTTTTTTCTATTCTCCATTCTCTCTGTTGCATCTAGCTAGGGAATTTATGAGGATTGGTCTGGTACATGAGGAGACACCACTCATGCATAATGGCCATGGTAATAATGTCTATTGTAACATACACCACCACCACCCATGTAGGTAATGTTCACTGTAACATCCATTGCCACCACTCGTGCAGTTAATATTCACTATAACATCCATCGATTATGTGGCAAGGAAAAGCACAACTCCCACCGCCCATGCATAGGTAATGGCTATAGGAATGTGTATCTGTAAAAATGATTAGGAATCATGCCTCATTACCTATGTAATTTCCACTAAAAAAAATGGAAATCTCCATCAAGGTAATGTGCAGGAAATAGTTGCAGTTTCATTGTCAAAGAACATAGTTGATGGAGTGGCACACCCACATTGCAATGCTAATGTCCCAGTTGCAGCTTCATTACCACCATAAATCTTCAATGTGCATTCTTGTTACTACTACAAAAGCAAAACTAGAAACTAGAAAATATAACACAAGTATAGATTAATAAATTGGATTCTTCAACTACCACCTCATGGCTACCTAGTAACAAAACATGTGCCTTTGGTTCAAGTCTTTAGTATATAAAAACTAATAAACTAATAATAATCTAATAATAATAAACTAATACACATCACTATAATAAACTAAAATAAATTAAAATATCTAAAATAAAAATTAATTAAATAATTAACAATATGTAATTAAGATTTTAAAACTACCAATTTTGGGGTATAACATAGCCCCCAACTAGCCTTTGGATAGTGCTTGGCCATAAAGTGAAAATAAAATAAAATAAAACATTAATAGAAGTATAAGAAAATATAATTTTTCCAATATATATATATATATATATATGTTGGGCATTCAAAATTTAACATATTGGAAACATGTAGACATTTAACAAGAAAATAATTAAAATAAAAATATTTTTTTCTATTGCCTAAATGTTCAAATATTTATTTACTAATTATACCTATTCCTATTTTGATGAGAAATTTTTATTCTTGGATATGAGTTCACATATAACTTAGTTAGGAAGGTCCTACTTAGGATTAATTAGACTTAACCTTACCTCACAAGGTTTGCTTTGTTAAGTGCAAGAATGTTTTATAATCTCAAGGTTTAAACCTTTCCTATGATTCAAGGATTTGAGATGCATTACTTACATCTAACTCTTTTCCTACCTTGATCTTGGCTCAGATTCCAAGTTGGTTATACCCTACTATCATATCCTTTATTAATTGGTTATCCCCTCCCCCTAATTAAGCTAAGGTATGTAACATACCTAGGTTAATTAGCAAATATAATTATTAAAAAGAGATATGGTCAAAGGATATAGCAAAAGAAAAAGTTGCCTTGGGTTTTACATATCTAGACTAAGAGGAAATCAAAGGCAATGGGTGAATGAGTATTCATATCCATCATTGGCTATCATAGTAGGGATTTCGAACATTGACACCTATGGAAGACATGATGGGAAATACAAAGAAAACCCATGCATAAAAGTACCACTAGTCAGAGAGATGACCATGTAAGAGAAAATAGGAAGATAACATAACAAAAACGAAAAAAATGGTAAAAACTAGGTAAAAACAAAATCAAAATGAACAATAATCTAGAAAGTACAAAGAAAGAAAATCAAAATAACTAAATAACAAAGAATGAGGAATGATTAAAAGTGAAGGTTCCCATTGAGATACTAACTATGGAGGAGTCACTCCTTCACTGCTAGTGTTATATCCTAGTTCTAAGGTAGTGGCACCTTGATTTGATTGATAATTGTTGCTTATCCCTTAAACACTGTAAGTTTCTTGTGGAAGTGGGCCTCAACTCATAATTGAAGGTTCTTGTGGGATCATTTTTTTTCTTTATTTTTATTTTTATTTCTTGATGTTTTTTATTTTCTTCTCTTTTTTTCTTTTTCTTTTCTTTCTCCATTTTTTTTATTTTCTCTCTCTCTCTCTTTTTTTTTTTCCAAGAAATTTAATATGTTATTGGCTTCAACCATGAGGTTCTTACATGGTTTGATATCGATATATGTATTTTGCTATTGGAGAAACTAGGTCCAATATAACACACCCTTTCCACCTTAGTGACTCATCCAATTAGGTATTTAATAGAAATCAAACACTAATAAGCATTACCCTAAACTAAGCTATTTAGCCACCTTGAGTTATGAAACTTGTACTTAAAGAATATTGTTGAAAAATAATAAATTTTATTATGTGTAAGACACTTATTAATCTAAGGCTTACCCTTAGTTGGATTTTGGGTTTAAACCTACTTATCTCAAGGTAGGAGTTGTCCTTCTTGCTTGCATTCCAAACATGATGTTACCAAATTCTTTATAGTCACAACTAACAATAAAATTTCCTATTGCCCTATACATTATTTAAGGTAAAAGGTGTAGACTATAAATACTACTTTATAGTTTATTCTATGACATAAGAGACTTATTGAATATTATTTTTAAGAGTTAAGATTTCTAATGGATTGTTGTTATGTAATTCATCAATTATGGGATAAGTTGGGTCACTTAGCTCTATAAGTTCATCTTCTTCAGGTTACTAAATGTGATGTTGATGATATAACTTAAGTCTTTATCCATTGACTAAGAATGTAGTTGAGGAATCATCAATAGGTGATATGAGAACGCTTCCATTATTATGGGATTGGATAACTAAATAAAGGCCTTCTCACCTAGCTATTAACTTCCCTAAAAATTTATGTAATCTCATATTATAGAGAAGAACTTTATTTCCTATGGAAAAGTGTTTTTTAAAGATATTTTTATCATGTAATGTCTTCATTTGTTTCTTTACAATTTTTTATTTGTCAAGAGCATGTAGTCGCATTTCATCAAGTTCATGAAGTTAGTTGATTTGAGTGACTTGGTTCATGTCTTTATCAAAGTTGAGTTGTTGGAATAACCATAAAGATTGATATTTAAGTTCAACATGTAATAGACATAAGTTGCCAAAAACCAATTGATAAGTTGAATATCCTAAACTTTGTTTATAGGTAATTCGATAAGCCCAAAGTGCATCTTGCAATTTTTTAGACAAATGCTTTCCTTCAATACATATAGTTTGTGTTAATATATTCAATATAATTCTATTAGCATTCTCTAATTGTCCATTTGTTTGAGGATGATAGGCAGTAGCTATTTTATGTTGGATACCACAAGACCTAAGGAACTTTTCCATGATTTCATTGACAAAATGGGTTCCTTAATCACTAATGATCACCCGTGGAGTTCCAAATTGTGTTAAAATATTTTCTATAATGAATTCTACAATAACCTTAACATCATTTATTGGGGTGGCTTTTGCTTCTACCCATTTGGTGACATAGTCAATACAAACAAAAATGTATTGACATCTATTAGATGGTGCAAATGGTCCTAAAAGGTCTATAACCCACACATCAAATGGTTCTATTATTAAAATTGGTTTTAAGGGAATTTCATGTATTTTTATTATGGATCACATTTGTTGACATTTATCACATTCTTGCATATACTTATGTGTATCTTTAAAAATTGAGGGCCAATAAAATCACTTTGAAGGATTTTGATAGTGGTACATTTGTTATCAAAGTGGCCACCCCCTAAATCATCATGGTAGATTTGTAGAATTTCTTATTTTTCATTCTTAGCCACACATCTCCTTGCTATGTTATCCTTATAGATTTGATAAAGATATGGACTACTCCATATGTATCTAGATAAGGTGCATAAGAAAGATTTTTTTTTCCTTAGTCCAATTGGTAGGGGTTTTCATAGTGGCTAGATAGTTGGCTATATTAGTAAATCAAGGATCTTGTAGAACAACATTGTTCATTAGGAAATTCATCATGAAAGACTCCTTATGTTCAATTGTCATTAGTAGTTTCTAGCCTTGAAAGAGTATCTACTACTACATTTTCCCTTCCTCTTTTATCTAAAATATCTAGGTCAAATTCTTGGAGTAATAAGAACCATCTCATTATTCTTGCATTTTTTTATTTTTTTGGTAGCTAGGAATTTAATGGCTGATGATCAGTATATACTCTAGTTTTATATCCTATTAAATAATGTTTACATTTATCTAGATCATATACAATAGCTAATAATTCTTTTTCTGTAGTTGTATAGTTTACTTGGGCTTGGTCTAAACTTTTGAACACATAATAAATCACTCATGATTTATGATCAATGTATTGTCCTAAAATTGCCCCTACTATTGTGTCACTAGCATCACACATTAGATCAAATGGATAATCCCAATTAGGTTACTCGTTTTTTCAATTCCAAGAATTCTTCTTGATAGTCATTAGTCCAAACAAATGAAACATATTTTTCTAAGAGCATGTATAATGGTTTACAATTTTTGAAAAATCTTTAATAAACCTTCTATAATATCTAGCATGTCCTAGAAAAGATCAAAGAGTCTTTAAATTAGTTGGAGCTCGAAGTGTAGATATGACTCTTATTTTCTCATCATCCATGTCTTAACACTATGCTACTCATAACCATCAAGTGACTCTTTTTGAAAATTTCTTTTAAAGTTCTATCAATACATTTATCTAAGACATGTTTGATATGTTGTAAAGTTTTTTCATAAGTATTCACATATACTAAAAATTATTCATAAAAATTCAACATAATCTTCTAACATATTAAAAAATATTGAGACCATGGCTCTTTGAAAAGTAGTTGGTGCATTACAAAGGCCAAAAGACATATATTTATAAGAAAAATTGCCATAAGAACATGTAAAGGTTGTTTTATGTTGGTCTTCAAGGGCAATGTCTACTTAATTATAATCACTAAATCTATCCAAAAAGCAATAGTATTCATGTCCTTCTAATTTTTCTAGAATTTGATCTATGTATGATAATGGAAAATGACATTTCTTTGTATTTTGGTTTAACCTTCTATAATCTACATATACTCTCCATTTTCTACCCTTTTTTGGTACTATAGTAATGGACCTTACCCATTCACCATTAGCTATTGGATAAATTATTCCTTTTTTTCCAAAGTTTTGAAATTTCATCCTTAACAATTTGTCTTAAGGCTGGATTAATTTGCCTTGGGGGAATTCTTACTGATTTTACATTGTCCTCTAGATTGATATGATGTTGGTAGATGTTGGGTGAGATTTCTTGGTGAAGGTCCTCATAACTCCAAAAAATGCCTTAGATTTTCTACGTAGAACTTCTAAAAATTTTCTTTCTTGCTCATTAGTAAGTTGGGAATTTATTATTAATGGTTTATTATGATCTAGGAAAACATTCTTAAGTGTACTAGGTAGTTCTCTAAGATCCAACGAATGTTTATTTTTTGGTTGAAGTACTTTTCCAATATTCCCTGAACCCAAATTCAAAATTTGATCAAGGAGATCTTGTTGTTCTTTAGTTGAGGGATCTAAAGATCTTTTCTCAAAATTATTCAACACTAAGGTTTCTTATCTTGTTCCATTACTGAAGTGGGTAAAGTGTAGAGCATTCTTGCTTCCTTCAAGTCTACATTTAAATGATCTTCTTTTACCTTATCATATATATTTAGTGCAAAAGTAAGATTGGCAAAGGAAAGTTGAAGCTATCCATATCTACAATTAATTACTACATCAACTATTTCTAACCAAGGTCTACCTAATATAATAGGAAAAAAATCAGGATCTTTAACTTCCAAAACAACAAAGTCAATTAGGTATTTTCCTTTTTCTACCTCAATTATCAAGTACTCTACTATTTCTATGGGTTTTACATTTGAACCATCAGCCAATGATATTGTCATGTTTACTCCTTTGATATCTTGTATATCAAGTGACCTAGCCAATTTCTTTCTTTATAAGTTATGCATTCAAGAGTTGGTATCTAAGCTACTTCATTTCATCCATATTGTCAATTTAAGAAATTATATAGACTTCTACTAGTTTCATGCATTTTGTGGAGTTGGAGTAATCATTTGATATCAATCACTGGATGACTTCATATTTTGTGATTACTATGTACAAGAATCTTTGGATGTTAAGTAGTTCAACACACAAGTTGCATGTAGTGATAGTTTTGCTTTTTATTGGCCAAATTTTCTACATGCAATTGCATTTTGTGTTACTATATGTAATGCATGGAACTTTATTTTTTGTTATCCTTCTATGCTCATTCTTTTGAAAATTTTGAAGGATAGTTCTTTGACTTCTAGCTTGGCATTGATTATACTTAGCTTAGCTCTATTCATGATGATAGGAAAGTCCTCCTTGTAATTATTCACATGGGTTACTAGAAAATCAACATGATATGACCAAACATTGATGGTGATTATAACATCTTCTACTAGTTCCAAGAGAATATTAATGGATTGGTCTACAAGTTAAAATTTGATATTTTATTTCTTAAATGGTGGAAAGCTCTAAGATTTGTATATTTTTTAAGAAATAAAATTGACTTTAGAACTTGAGTCTAGTAGAGCCTTTCATGGTGCATTCCTTGCAATTTGTAAGTAGATCAATGGGCTTCCTATATCAATTTTTTTAAAAAGATATCCTACCTTAATCCAAACTATAACTACATGAGTGAGCATGACAATTATTATATTAGGAAGATTTTAGTTTAAAGGTGACTCGATGAATGTCCTAGAGGTGGTTTGCATGGAGTCTACTACCATGAACTCTTGTGATGGTTTCAGAGGACTAGTGGGCCAAAAAAAGCTCTTTTTCTATGATTATTCTTAGCTCCACTTACGTTACCATCCACTTGAAAGTTTATTTCTATTATGACATTTTGTTGTTAAGGTTGCAAGGAAATTACTCCCATTGGAAAAGTAGGTGGTAAAGGATTCAAGGTATGAGGTTGAGACTCTTGTAAAGGATGAGAAGAATAAGTGGAAGGAGATTTGCACATGGAGTGGGAAGTCTATGAAACTTTGAAGGATAATAGTATTGATTAGAGACATGAGTGGTAGAGCTGTTGGACTATATCGATTGTTGGATATAATATCCTTAAGGATCATGTTGCCAATAGGGATATTTCTGCCTTGGTGATGGCATCCCCCATGATTATGGGGTTTGTCATTGGTGGTAGTACTCTTGAGGTTGAGGTGGAGTGCAACTTGGGTAATACTATAGATGATGATAAGGCTACCTATATTTGTATTTAGGATAAGGCAAAATCCTTGGAGCTTACTTTTTGATGAACTTTGGATTTAGTGCATTAGTTCTAGACTCTTGAAAGTGTGATATTATTGGATAATAATCCATCAAATTTTTATATTCGCAGATGTCATAGTCATTATCATCTGAGTCGAAGTCTTCAACCTCCTCCACTATAGCTACTTTCCCTTTGTACTAGTAGTAGTCATTTCATGTTTCTTTTTTTTTCTTTAATCTTTCTTCTAAGCTCTTCCTTGTTATGCATTTACTTCCATAATTCTTAGCATTGTTTGGAATTTAATTAATGAATCCCCAAATTTTATCAACCTTTGCTAATATTTCAATAACTAATTTTTGAATGGGCAAGATATTTCTTTAAAATACCTATAATGGTTCTTCTCCATCAAGTTCATAGGGACATACCTTCCCATCTTGCTACTTGGTGGGTCCTTATTGTACTACTTTACACTATTTCTCTTATTTTTTTATCTTCCTCCTTAGTCACTTGATAAATCAACCTTTGGATTTGATGGGTTTTCATCTTAGAGTATCTCTTGTGGGCATAGATCCAAAAGGTCTCTCTTTTTTTATTTTGGAGTTGATCTATGATTTTGCATAACTGCTTCCTTTGGAAAAAGCCATGGCCTAGGCATTTGTGATTGAGAAAATAGTATCTACCGAAGGCTACATCAAGGAATCCATGGTTACCTTGTCTCCACTCTTAAATTTTTTTTCTCAAATTCAACACCTTGGAGTATATTTGATATTTGTGATTGAACAATTCCAATATGCTACTCTATGTTATAATAGATTTTAGTTCTAAGGACTGGTACCAACTTCTAGCTTCTTTAATGATTTTTTTTTTTTTGGAAAAAGTTTTAGCTTTTACCATTTGTCCTCAATTTTCTATAAGGTACAAACATTGTGGAAGGCTTGTAAGGTGTATTATAGCCTTTCTCAAATTTTGGAATGTTGTTCATATATAGCCTTTTAATCCTATTATCCCTTTGATGCTTGGTAGGTGTATAAATTGCCTCTTGGATGTTCATCATGCTTCTCATGGAAAGTAATGACTTATCATGATTGTCTCGGTTCTCATGGTCCCTATCATGACCATGTTTTCCTTGGTGTTACCTACTTCACCTCCTAATATGATGGTGTCCATATTCTTATTCACATATATGTTCTCTTCTACAATTCATGCACTAATCTCTTCAATCATTTTCATCTTGCCTATGATCATTTCTCCTCCTACCTTGGCCATGTTCACCCTTTCCAAAGCTTGATGAAGAAAATAAGGATGAAGAACTAGGAGAGTTATGTTAACTTTCTCTTATCCTATGATCCATTTGATGTCGTCTTGCATGATTTTTAGGAGATATTTTCCTTGATGTTTTCCTTATAATAGAACCTTATTCTTTCCTAGCCTTGGTTGCTTGACAAGACTAAACACAATCACAAATGATTCAAGTAATCTCTATGGAGGGATGGAGAATTCTAACATTGAGATATGTCTAATTAGTAACTAGTATATGCCTTCTTGGATTACAAGAGCCCCCTTTCCTTTGGAAGCCTTTTAGAGAACCTTCATGAGTTTGTAATCTCTAGAGATCTCATTAACTACTTCATATTTTAGAGTTGTTGCTTCAAGTCCCAATCTCGTTAGCATTTTCATGAGTGTTAATGACATTGATCGATTAGGTAATAACATAATGTTGTTCTCCAAGTCTCTTTATCAAATTTTTTTATTTGGGTGAAATATGAAGGTAAATTTTAGATGGAAAGGATCTAGATGTTTGTAGATTACTTTTACTTGTTATGTCATGTCATCATTACTTCTTGTATTTCTATCATATGCTTTAGTTGCATCATTAGTAGGTGGGTGATGAGCGACGAGGTACCCCTACGTCCAACCATATGAATCACAAGTGTTCATGCACAATCTAGTTGAATTCCTCGATCTTTATCGTTTCTAGTGCACTAGCCCTTTAGGAAGTGAATCTAACCTTAAAGTCAATCATTGTCCTCCCAATTACACTTGTGATGTTCGTTGGTATGGTTAAGTGTAACTGAGGCATTTGATTTTTATCATTTTGTATTTTATATTATGGGTGATCGAAATGTAGATTAAAAAGGAGTTTAATTAACTAATATAAATGACTAATTAACTAATCATTTAACTAATCCTAACAAGAGCATCCATTCCCACTTTCTGTACATGTCCTAAACCCACGTATCCACTGTTGGGCAACCAAAGGCTACACTATTAGATGTACCAAGCAATAACATTGCTAGGATTACTAGGTGAATACATGTTACACTCGAAGCGATCGTACTTATGTATTTAATCTATCTAGCTTAATAATCTCATTAACTCAATTGTTGGAAAATAATTGTGAAATAATTGTGTATAATTAAGAAATAATTGAAAACATTGAATGCATAAATAAATGAGCTAATCTATCCAAAGTGCTGCAAGGTTTATTAGAAAGCTCATCTTTATGATCACACACACGGTCATGCTCAGGTACAACAATGCTCAAATAAAGATCTATACACTCAATGACTCCTACTATGGGCACTTAGGGAAACAATTCTAACTTTCAAATGGAAAAAAAGGCAAGACCTTCGCTACTACTAAAATTTGGATTCTCTCATAAATGTAGTTGGTAGGTGAATATTTATAGGTGATGGATAGACATTGCATCGATTAGGCATTGTCAATGTAGGTCAAAATGTGTCAACAAGGCCTCGTGGATGAGGCCTTGTTGACATGGTCAATTGTGTTGATGAGGCCTTATCAATGTAGCCAACCAACAAAGACTCATCATATGACCACGATTGAATGAAAACTCATCCTTGAGCTCTTGTACAAAATTGGGAAGGTATGGAATTATTGATTGACTTTTCTTTCAACAAAACAAACTTGACTGACTTGACAGAAAATGGAGTGCCTAGGTGTACAGATCAACATATTACAAGAATGGTGGTGTTTAGGACACAAAATTGAACACTATGACACAAGTCATCAAAAATTGGACAACACGTTCCTTGATGATGTGAAGCTTGTTAGAGAAGGTTAAATGGTCCTAGGTGGTGGTGGTTCCTAAGGCTTTGAAGGACCTTTACTAGCTTCATGCATTAGTGGTGGTTGAGGCTTTGGTTATCCTATTACTGCTGCAACTTTAGGTGGATGGTGGAAAGCATCTAGAAGTGCTTTCATTTTCTCCTCCTTACTCATGGGATCATGCATCGTCCACATAGCTTCCCCAATGCGGGTTGGAATGGGCACCACCCAAGGACATGCGATCACTGGAAAAAAATCCTTAACATTGACAAACTAGGTAGCTAACTGTTTGCATTCAATGTTGAATGGTTGCACTCTGTTCTTCAGCTCTCGGTAATAATTCATCCATCTGGCTAGGTCCTTGGTGATGGATTGCTAATTTGTGAATCACCCTTTGAGGACTTTGAGTTTAGTATTAGAAACGAATTAAGAAAGTGTAAAATAATCAAGAAAATTTAAATGTACTAAAAATGTTATAAAATTAGAAATTTGAAAATCAAAAATGTGAAAAATAAAAAGGGTAGAAAAACTGAGAGGCCATGGTAATGGTTAGCATGGATGACCATCTTCTTCACAATTGAGTTGGAAGGAGGAGATCCGAAAAATAGAATGTAGGTGACCATCAGGTGAGGCAGTATTTACATTCGCCAATCTTAGTTCTAGGAAAATTTTAATTTGTTGGATATTAACCAAATGTATTTTATTTGGACTATCAGGTTTATGAATTATCATGGCCCCAAAGGGAAAGGTTTGATCAATTATATAAGGTCCCTTCCACAATGTTTGAAATTTTTCCTTTTGAGGTACATGTCTGGGGTTCTAGTGGAGGACCTTATCTCCTGGTTGAAACCTTACTTTCCTAATTCTAAGGTCATGGCATTGCTTGCTGAATGCCTTATTTACCTCATTCAAAGATAGGGCCACTAAGTGATTTTTTTCTAGCACATTTAGATTGATCAATCTCTTCTTTTGTGCTAAACTTAGGTCAAGGTTAGTTCATATGCTATTGAGAGTATACAAAGCTCAGATTGAATTGGGAGTGTTGGAACTTTTTTGTACACTAACTCATAAGGAGAATGTCTAATATGAATTTTTCAAGTTGATCGATAAGCCTAGAGAGAATCATTATGTTTTGTACTCCAATCCTTCCTATATTTAATAATGGTTCACGTTAATATTTTTGTAATCTCCTAGCTGGTTACCTCTGCTTGATCATTGGCTTGGGGGATGGTAAGCTGTTGCTAATTTATTTGCTACCCCCAAGCATTACATTAATTTTCTAAATGTAAAAGCTATGAAATGATTCCCATTATCAAAAATTAGTGAATGTGACACCATAAACCTATTGATGGTATGTTGTTGTATAAATTTGGTGGTAGTGGATGATGTGAAATTTGTAACAGCTGCCACTTCAGCCCATTTTGTGCAATAGTCAACTGCTACTATAATATATGCTTTTCCATTAGACATGGATATGATGGAACCCATGAAGTCAATGCCTCATATGTCAAAAGGTTCTAGTGGTTGAATCGACTTTTGGGGATCTTCCATATGAGCGATCATCCCCTTGTCACATTGAAAACATTCACAAGACTTGACAAACTAGTGGGCATCCCTAAATATTGTGGGTCAATAGTACCTTACCATTAGGATTTTTATGGCCATGCATCTCCTTGCATAGTGACCTCCACAAGGTCTTTCATGGGCATCTTGGAGAATGCATAGTTAATCTTCATCAGGGATACACAAATGAATCAAGCCATCGACACACATCTTGTAAAGGTGTCCATTAATTTCCATGAAGTATTTAACCCGATGAAGAAATTATTTCTTTTTCCTAAAATCCAAGTCTTGTGGCATCTCTTGAGTGAGAAGATATGTGAGGATGTCATTATATCATATTACTTTTTTATGTGTGTGTTCATTTATTGCTCTAGTAAAGAGGAGTTTATTTGGAAATTGATCAAAGATTGGGATGTCCTCCTCTTTGTTATCCCATCTTAAGCAAGAAATATGGTCAATGACCACATTCTTGGTCCCTTTTCAATCTACCATAGTAATATTGAATTCCTGCAAGATCACAAGCCACTGTATAACACGAGAACTCATTGTTGGCTTATTCATAAGGAAGCGAATTGCACTATGGTCCATATGTACAAATATTTTGTAACATAGCACATAATGTCTNTGGTCCATATGTACAAATATTTTGTAACATAGCACATAATGTCTAAATTTTCTAGTGCATACACCATTGCCATTAATTATTTCTCCATGGTGGTGTAATTTAACTGTGCTCCCACAATGCTTCAACTTACATAGTGGATATAATATGGATGTTTATTATCATCCATCTACATGAGTACTGCTTCCAAAGCATAGTTAGATGCATTTTTCATGATATGAAATGATTTGGACAAATTAGGTGCTGGTAGGATTGGTGTTTCTATGAGTTTCTCTTTTTGAAATAANTTTTTCATGATATGAAATGATTTGGACAAATTAGGTGCTGGTAGGATTGGTGTTTCTATGAGTTTCTCTTTTTGAAATACATTTTCACATTCCTTGCTCCAAATGAAAGGTGCATCTTTCTTTGTAAGTTCTACCAACGGTTTTGCAATCTTAGAGAAGTTCTCAATAAAGCACTAATAGTAACTAGTGTGTCCAAGAAATGACTAAACATCTTTAACAATATCTGGTTGGCATGTTATTCCTTGGATGACCATTATTTTTTTTTGGGTCTACCTCAATCCCTTTTTGCAAAATTTGGTATCCTAGCATAATGCCTTTTTGGACCATGAGATGGCTCTTTTGCCAATTGAGCCATAGGTTTGTCTCAATACATCTCTTTAGTACTTGCTCAAGTTGGTCCAAGGCTTACTCAAATGTAGCTCTATAGGTGGAGAAGTTGTCCATAAAAATATCAACACCACTACTAATTTGTTATTGAAACATACTAAGGACTAAGCATTGAAATGTTGTAGGGGCATTGCATAGGCCAAATAGCATTTTACAGTATGCAGAAGTCCCCTAGGAACTCATGAATGTTGTCTTAGCTTGGTCTTTTGGAACAATTTGGATTTGGTTATAACCACTATAACCATCCAAGAAACTATAAGAATAATGCCTAGATATGGTGTTTAATACTTGATCCACAAATGGCAAAGGAAAGTGATCCTTAAATATTACCATGTTTAACAACCTAAAGTTAATGCAAACCCATCATTTACCATCCTTCTTTGGTACAATTACGAGTGGGCTAACCCACTCACTATCTATGATTGGATAAATAAACCTCACCTTGAGGAGTTTCTCTATTTCCTCTTTAACAATTTGCTTCAATTTGGGGTTTAGCTGCCTTTGCGGATGCCTTCTAGGATTCATGGTTGGGTTGGTGTAGATGCTATGCCAACATATCCTTAGATCAATTCCTATTAGCTTTGGATATGACCAATGAAGGTTGTTGACCATTTATTCACCACTTTCAACAACTTTTCTTTTTGTTCAGGAGCAAGCTTGGTATTAATGATTATTGGTTTACCATTCTTGAGAAATGCATACTCCATTCTAATTGGTAAAGTTTTTAGTTCTAAGGGCTCTTTCTTGAAATGATTAGGGATCTTCAACTCTCCCCAACAGTTATCATCATCTTCATTAAAAAGTTGTGAATGGAGTTGTTCAATTTTGTCCATGTCCTCTACATATGCATAAGTTAAGCTCTTAGTTGGCTCCATCCATATTATGTCGCTATCTGAATCAACTATCAACCATTGGGTATCCTCCTACTTTGTGGCTATTGTGTATAGACATTGTTGAATATTAATTTCTTATGCACACTAATTACATGCCTTAATGTATGTGCTTTTGATTGACCAAATATTTTGCATGCACTTGCACCCATTATTACTATATGCGATGCATGGAATACTCTTCTTCTCAATTTTTCCTAACTCATTCTTCTTAGATATCTCAAGAGATAGGTTCCTTATACCCATTCACGCATCAACTGCACTTAACCAAGCCCTTCCCATGATGATGGAAAAGTCACTTTTGTAGTTGTCTACCTTGATTACCAAAACATTAGTAGGATAGGACCATCCACAAACTATGGTCACAATGTCCTCTACTAATCCCAAAGAGACCATGATCAACTAATTTGCAAATTCTAAATGGATGTTGCTCTTCTTAAGAGGTGGTAGGTTCCAAGCTTTTTACATATCATGGGAGATGGGATTAACTCCAGAACCAAAGTCAAGAAGAGCCTTACATCACTTTTGTCTAGCAACATATAGAAAAATAAGTTGACTTCATGGATTAGATCCTTTTGTAGAAAGGTTGTCAGCCTTGATCTAGTCAAAAATAACATGAGTTAGCATTATAGTGCAGATCCAAGGTAGCACTTAGTTTGAAGGGTGCTCAAAGGTATTTAATGTAGAGGATGAGGGTACTAGAGATACAGGGTGATCAACTGAAGTAGTTTGTGAGGGTTGGAGAGGACTGTTGGGTCGAAAGAAAGGTCATTTTCTTGATTGATTATCTAGACCACTTAATTGAAAAACTAGTTGTGAATGTATAGCCCTTGTAGCATTTTGTTGTTGTGCATGGATGGATCAGGAGGCAACTGAGTTGAAGGTGGAGGTGTAGGTGTGGAGGGATGTGAATGATGATAAGGGTACTGATACAAGTTTTCCCATCAAGTAGATGGTGAATGTGTTTAGTGGTACTTTGGAGGGTAATAGTGATGTTGTGATGATGCATGACTTGCCAAACTTCTAGAGGAGATAGGTTGCTGAACATAGTACTCATATGGATCTAGTTACCTATAAGGGTACTGCTGCCTTGGTAGTGGCATTTCCCATGATTGTAGTTGATACCACTGTTGGCACTATTCTTAAAGTTGTGGAGGAGTTCCACTTGGGTAGTAAGCTTGTTGTTGCTGGTGGAACCATCTTGGACTACCTTGACGATAAGGCAATCATCTTAGAGCTTACCTATGTGCTAGGTGAGGGTTTAGTATGTACACTCTAGATTCTTGTAAGTGTGACACCATAGGACAACATCCCTTTGGATGTTCACATTGACAAATGTCACATTTGTTTTCATCATTAGAATTAGACTCCATAACTTCCTCTACTATAGTAGCTTTCCCTTTATCTCTTTGGTAGGCACGTTCAGCTTCTTTTCATCATATATGATTATGATCACTATTTTTCTCTTTGGATTCTTCAGCAATCTTCAAAGCGGTTTGAAACTTTTCATCTAAAGAGGCCCATAACTTTTCAACCTTAGCTGAAATGTCAGAAATAGATTTTTGGATAGGCAAGGTCTTTCTATTCCCCACTTCATCAAGTGGTGACTCCTCCTCATCACAAAATTGGACCTCTCATTTTCTAATGGATGGATCCCTATTATGCTCTTTAGCACTCTCCTTTTTTCATAGCTCACCTTTTGCTTTTGCTACATGCTCAATTAGCCTTTGGATTTGATGAGATCTCATTTTAGATAACCTCCCTTGGGCATACATCCCAAGGGTTCTTGTTTCTGCTCTAAGACCATCTATGATGTGGCGAAGTTGTTTCCTCTAAGAGTAACCATGGCTAGGACATCTATGTAAGACTAAATAGTATCGACCCATGGTGAGATCCAAGGGTTCATGTGCTTCTTGTTTCCAACCTTGAATTTTCCTTCTTAGATTAGATACTCTAGAGTATGTTTGATATTTTTCATTAAATAGTTCTAACATGGTACTTCATCTTTGGATATATTTTGGTTCTAACATGGTGCTTCCTTAATGAGTGTTCTTGGGAAAAGCTTGAGTTTTTGCCACTCGTTCTTAATGTTTTGTAAAGAACAAGAATCTTGAAAAGATTATAAATGTTTCTATAGATTATAATTTTATCCCCCCCTCAAATCTTGGGATATTATTCATATTTATGCACTTGATCTAACTATCCTTCATATGCCTAGTTGGAATCCTTACTGCCTCTACAATGTTAAGCATGCTTCAAGTTGCTAGTAAAGGTTCATCATCATTATTGCAATGATGACAGCAATGATGGTTTCGGCCATCCCTTCAATTTTGGTGGCCTTCATGATCATTGTTATTTCATTGATCACCTTCATCACGATTGTTTTGACGACAACTTTCATGAGCATCGTCAGATGAAGAGGAATGTTTGAAATTGGATGAAGAGGATGAAGAGGAAGGTGGACTGCCATTGCTACCATGGTTTCTGCCATCACTCTTATGCTTTTTACGATCTCCATCATTAGATCCGTTGTTATTTCAATGTTCACCCAAGTCCCTACCTTGGCTATCACTCTTCCTTGAACCCAGTTTATGAATAGTTGATCACAGGGTCAAGTTCACATCCTCACCATTAGTAACAAGGGATGGATAATATTCATGTTGAGAATCTTCCAACGAAGGATCCTCATTGTTCTTTTGATCTAATAGCAACAAGGGGTTAGTGTAATGTTTCCCCTTTTTGGCTTCATGGAGTCTCTCCTAATGTTTATATCATTTACGTTGTGTTTCAATGGGACAATAGTTTTGAGTGTCATATCCATCCACAATGTACTCTTCATGAAGATCTGCTATGTCTAACTTCTTAAGAGTGTTAAACAACATTCTAGGCATAAATATATTGGGGGGCAAAATGACATTGCCCTCCATATCATGCCATTGCATCTATTCATCTTGATGTTGAATGAAGGTGAAATTTGGCACAAACTCATCTAGATGAGTGTCCACCATCTTGCATTCCTATGGGACTAGTGGTTTTTTATCTTCAAGCTTATGAGAAGAAGAAGACATTTTGTAAAACAAAATAAAATTATCAATGTGCTCTTATATTTTATGTATAGTGGGAATGACTTTTAGGTTCATACAATGATATTAGTGGTATTCACTTAGACCTAAATAATGCACGTTCCACAAAAAAGGTCCCCAACAATGATGCCAATGATGTGTGGCAAGGTATCCCTATGCCCAACCATACAAATCATAAGCACTTACGCATGATCTAGTCAAATTCTGTGGACTTTATCATTTCCAGTGCACCAACCCTTTAGGAAGTGAATCTAACCTTAAAGTTCATCATTGTCCTCCCAATTACACTTGTGACATTTGTTGGTATGATTAGTTGTAACTGAGGCATCCAATTTTTATCATTTTGTATTTTATATTATGGGTGCTTGAAATGTAGATAAAAAGGAGTTTAATTAACTCATCTAAATGACTAATAAACTAATCATTTAACTAATCCTAACATAAGCATTCATTCCCACTTTCTGTACATGCCCTAAACCCACGTATCCATTGCTGGGCGACCAAATGCTATGCTATTTGGTGTACCAAGCAATAACATTGTTGGGATTACCAAGTGAATACGTGTTACACTCAAAGCAGTCATACTTATGTATTTAATCTATCTAGCTTAATAATCTCGTTAACTCAGTTGCTAGAAAATAATTTCAAAATAATTGAGAATAATTAAAAAAAATTGAAAACATTGAATGCATAAATAAAAGAGCTAATCTATCCAAAGTGTTGCAAGGTTTTATCATAAATCTCATCTTTATTTCCACACACATTGTCGTGCTCAAGTACAAAAATGCTCGAATAAAGATTCGTATACTCAATGACTCCTACTACAGGCACTCAGGGAAAAATTTCTAGCTTTTGAATGGAAAAAAATGCAAGAGCTTGGCTACTACTGAAATTCAGATTCCCTCATAAATGCAGCTAGTAGGCATGTATTTATAGGTGACAGATAGACATCGTGTTTACAAGGCATCATTGACGTAGGTCAAAATGTGTTGATGGGGCCTCGTCAATGCAGACCACCAACGACGACTCATTAGTGGGGAATTTACCCTATGAGAAGAAGATATTGTTAATGCTTAAGTATGACTTAGAATAAAATGTTATTATTTTTAACAAATGATAAATCATGTTAAGTTCTAACAACAATCCTTGAATGATCCTAGTTATTTAAAATACTAGCATCAAAGTTCCCAAAAATGGTGACAATGATGAGTGGTAGAGTACATTGTATGTCCAACCATTTGAATCATAAGAATTCACACATGATCTAGTCAAATTCTATGGACTTAAAACTAGATCAATGTCATATATACCTAAGCACTAGATGATGATCATTATCTTCCCAAACACACTTGTGTTGGCTCACTTAATATGGTTAAGTATGATTGAGGCACGTGATGGTTATTATTATTATTAATTTATATAAAAGATTATAGTATTAAAATATTAAACTAACTATTGTAAATGTAGAAATGCAAGCTAACCTAGCCTTAGTATGGAGCATATGTTTCCAACTTTCTGTACACATCCTAAACATGTACTAATGTTGCTTAGTTACCAAGTGTTCACTGCTAGGCATACCAAGTGTTTATTTTTGGGATTACCAAGCATTAGTACTTAATGCTTGAAGCAGTCATGCTCATGTGTGTTTAATTAAGTGCTAAATAATAAATTAGTTAACTAATAATATAGGAAATTAAATGAACATTAATAGTAAGGAAAGAAAGTAAATTAAGATGCTAGTCCAAGTGCTATAATGAAGGAAAGAAATCTTGATTTTGTTATCATCATTAATGAGTCGTAGATTGGTTATGTCGATGAGGCCTTGTTGACTAGGCCTTGTCAATTGGACTACATCAACTAGGCCTTGCTAATGCAGGACCTATTTTTGCTTATAAATATGTGTTGATCCATGGTGTTTTGAAGATATCTTATCATAGTTGTTGATGACTAGTGAGGTACCCCTACACTCAACCATACGAATACGAGCGTAACACGTGCGATCCGATCGAACTCCATAGACTAAGTGCCTACACGCCTCATGGAACACTTAAGGTTAATTTTTTGTTGTCTTCCTAGAATTACTTGTATTTTTCACGGTATGGTTAAGTAAGTCCGAGGTATATGATTTTTATATGTCTTTTCTGTTTTATCTCCTAAGCTGACAAGGTGAAGAGTTGAAGAGACTAATTAAGTAACTTTAACTAACTAACTAAGTCTTAATTAACCTAGCATCAGCATCCGTTCCCACTTATCATTCACACCCTGAACCAATGCAACCTTGGTTACCAAATGCTAATCATTGCTAGGATCACCAAGCGTAACGCAAGTGCGTGAAGCGATCGTACTAAGGCACTTAACTAGAAGAGAAGGGTTGAGAGAGATTTAGTGACTAATCAAGCATTTAAAGGATAAACAGTAAATAATAATAAATAAAATCCTATTTAGCCTATTCCATGCACTACAAGGTTTATCCAAGAAGTTCATTTTTATTGTCGTACACAAACATGTGTTCAGGTACAATATTTGCTTGAATAAAGATCTATTCACTTTGGATCTCCTAGTGTGGGCACATGAAAAATATTCTATCTCTGGAGAGGTAAAATTGCCAGAGTTTCCCTAAGGTCTAGATCTAGATGAGAAACAAAGGAAGAGCTGCCTCTTATTTATAGACTTTGCAGCACATCGCGATATCGCATACACAATATCGAGGGGGACGACACGATATCGCGTACGCGATATCCAATACATAATATCGCGTGGGATGCGATATTGCGGTGGACGTGATATTGCATATGCGATATCATAGTCCATGCGATATCGCATCCCATCATACCCCCATGATTAAATAAAAACTCATCCTCGAGTTCCTTACAAAATATTGGGACGGTATGGGATTATTGACTCAAATGGAACTAATGGGATGAAATGTGAATGGATCATCATTACAAGACAAGATAAACTGGTGTTCATGACAACAAGAGTGAACACCTTATTACATTGACATCAGGCCTCATTTGGCAACTGAGAAAGAGAGAGAGAAAGAAGTTTTGTTGCTTCCAACGCCAAGATTGCACCTTTCGTTGTCCATCTATAAGTGCACTATCGATCTTGCTCCTTGCATAATTGCTTCAGCACCACTCCATTCCAAGTGTTCCTTCCAGATCCAATCCTTGTTGCATGATTGCCATCTGCACACACAACATAGTCTTTATATTAGCAAGGGTAAATGAATCATAATGAAATTGATACCTCACTTCGGAGAAAAGTTCGTTGGCTGAGTTGTGGTATGGCTAATTGCGGATCTGGAGATATACTAATGATGACTACTAAAGGTGTAGGGGTTAGGAGAAAATCAAAAAAATTGGGCTCTGTACCCCCATAACTAAGAATGAACCTTCAGTAGCGATAGAATGGAGAAAGAATAAGGAACAGAAAAGATGGAGAAAAAGAGACAATGATAACATTGATGAAATGGATGTCAAGATGGAAATGAACAAAATAAATTAGAGTGCAAAAATGTTAGGGGAAAGAATTTAAATGGTGCACCAAATAGAAATGTC
>MNCI01016658.1:245044-318440 GCA_015680685.1 Gnetum montanum | reverse complement strand
GTAAGAAAACTCAAGAAGAAAACATCCAAGCACCTAAGAGAATGGACAACACAAATGCATCAAGTTCCCTTGAAGTCACACCCTTTTCAATTCTTGAGTCCTTCCTTAGTTTGAGAAATGCCCAGTCACTGATTCGTTATAGTTTTTATTTAGAAGGGACTATATATTTCCAAGCCGAGAGAGACCATAGAACTTTGTGGATGTATGGATGAAGTGAGCTCATTGCCTACTATATCAAAAGAAACATACCTTAGTATCAACATTATGACTTAAAGGTAAAAACCAAACATTAGCAATCAATATAAAAATAGTTCATACCATCATGAAGAACACTTATTGGGTGACAAACTTACAGGGTGGATAACACACACACACACACACACACACACACACATACACACACAAAATGAAAAAGTATAACGATGTTGTAAAATAAAAATAAGAAAAGTTAAGGAAATTTGTAAAACAAAAATGTGCAAAACAAAAATATGTAAAACAAAAATGTGTAAAAGAAAAAATGTGTAAAAAAAATTTAAAAAGAACTGAGGGCCCCAAATGATTAGCATAGGTGGCCATCTCCCCCATGATTGAATGGAAAGGGAGAGATCGAAAATAATGAGCACTTGTTGGAATTTCTTAGAAGTGTCCAACTTCTCCCAATTGATGTTCTTAGATTAAGGGGTGGAAGTCAACGATGCTCATATTCCAATGTGTCTATGCCTTTGTTGTTAGCATGAGTTGTTTCCCTAGTTCGTTCCATGCATGTTGGTTGGTTGCTCTTACTCTTTCAATTAGCTATCAACCATGAGGTGTCTAATACTTGTTGTGTGGTTGCTACATACAGGCATCTTTGCCTAAAAGTTTCAAGGGCACACCTGTTGCATGGAGGAGATGTTGTGCATTCCTCCATGTCATCACCCAATGAGTCACTATATGTGATGCATGGAACTTTCTTCTTCTTGATCTTTTCGTAAATGTTTACCTTAGATATTTCCAAGGAAAGATCATGAATCCCTAGGCACGCATCTATTGTACTTAGCCATGTCCTTCCCATTATAATTGGGAAGTCCCCTTCGTTGTTGTTGACTTCAATCACCAAGAAATCAGCTGGGTATAACCAACCACACACAGTGGTAACGATGTCCTCCACCAATCCTAAGGGAATGGTAATGGACTGGTCTTCCAACTCTAGTTGAATGTTGCTCTTCTTAAGTTGGGGTAGGGTCTAGGCTTGATACATTTCTCGTGAAATTAAATTGACTCTGAAACCTGAGTCAAGAAGAGCCTTATGTGGTTCGTTCTCGGTTACTTGGAGGTAGATTAAGGGACTTCCAGGGTTAGATCGTTTCCTAGGAAGGTGGCCTACCTTGATCCGGTTGGTTACAGTATGTGTTAACATAACCGTATATGTTAAGCTCTGTTGTTGGATAGAAGGAAGCTCCGAAGCCTTGTGTGTCGGAGGAGTGATAACAAACTCAACCTCTTGTGGTTGTGAGAGCTTATCTTGGCTTTTGGTTCTGAAGAAAGGTCTTCTTTTTTTATGGTTGTCAAAACCAGCAGCAGGTTGAATGTTTACGACTCTCGTAGCATTTCATTGTTGCAGTTGAGTAGGGAGTTCCCCTTGCATTGTTGGAGCAAGAGGTATGGGAACTACCGATGGAAGAGGTGCAGATGGATTAGGAAGATGGTATGGATATGGAGCGTCTCTCAGAGGAGAAGGAGTCCATCTAAAGTACTCCCGAACTTGCTAGTGACGTTGGGGAGTTGTGTGACCCATTGAGTCACTTGGAGAAATCGGCTGCTGCATGTAGTATCCATATGGATTAGGCTGCCAATAATGGTATTGTTGCCCAAGTGGTGGCATCCCCCATTACTGTGGGTATTGCCATTGCTGATGTTGTTCGATGGGTTGTGGTGGAGTTCCACTTGGATAGTACGTCAATGGTTGGTGGAACTTTCTTGGGTTACCTTGAGGATAAGGTAACCTTTGGGGTGTCTGTTGTTTGTTAAGTCTCGGGTTGAGTGCATACGCCCCAGACTCTTGTAGATGTGAGATGATTGGACAAAATCCCTTAGGATGGTCATACTGGCAGATCTTACATCCACCATCATCATCTGTATTTGAATTCACAACCTCATCGGAGATAGTTATTTTCCCCTTACCCTTGTCACGTGCAGGGCCTGAATCTCTCCACTTTTCTTGTCCTTGTCACTACTTTGTTCCTCCTTAGACTCCTCTACAATCTTTAGAACAGTTTCAATTTTACTATCTAAGGAGCTCCATACTTCATCTACCTTAGCCGCTACTTCTATTGTTAGCTTTTGAAGTGGTAAGGTTTTTCTGTTCACCAACTCCTTAAGTGGTGACTCATCCTCTTCATCACAGAATCTCACTCCCTTCTTTCAAATGGAGGGATCACAGTTATATTCTTCTGCACTTTCCCTTTTTCATAGCTCCCCTTCTTCTTTGGCTACCTATTCCAACAATCTGTGAATTCATGGGATCTAAGTTTTGATAGTCTCCCTTAGGCATAAGTCCCAAGGGTTTTCCTAGTTTCATACCTTAGCCCATCTACGAGATGGCGAAGCTAATCCCGTTGTGGGTAACCATGGCCCTGACAACGATGTAACAATGCGTAGTAGCAGCCCATGGTAGCATCCAAGTGTTCATGAGTACCTTTCTTCCATCCTTGGATCTGCTTATGCAAATTAGACACTCTGGAGTACGTTTGATATTTTTCATTGAAGAGTTCTAACATTGTACTCCACCTCCTAATGGTTTCTGGTTCTAAGGACCGATACCAACTCTCTGCTTCCTTTATGAGTGTCCTAGAAAAAAAATTTAGTTTCTACTACTCATTCTCTATGTTTTGCAAGGTGCAGGAATCATTAAATGCCTATAAATGATTTTGTAGATTTGTGTTGTATCCCCCTTTGAAGCGTGGGATATTGTTCATGTCTAAGCGCTTGATCTAACTATCCTTTTGATGCCTTGTTGGAATTCTTACAGCCTCCATTATATCTAGCATGCTTCAGGTGGCAAGTAGGGGTTCATCATGATCATCTCTTTCATGAATTCTATGATTTCTACGTTGTTCCCTACTTTCCCTTCATTCATGCCTTGATTCTCTTGATTGCCCTCATCCTTTCTTTCAACTTTCTTATCAAGGTCTCTCATTTCTCTTACTTTTATCCTCTCTGTTATGCTCTCAATGACTACGTACCGATGTGAAAGGAGAGGATGAGTGATGTGATGAAGATGAAGAAGAAGTAGAACCATCGCCATGATGATGTTTCTTACCTTCTCTTCTGTGGCTTCGGCCCCATTCGTGATGACGATCTGAGTGCCCATCCTTGTCATGTGTTGTTGTTCCTTTGGTGAATAACTGGTGTTCATGGGGATCAGAACTAGGGTTGTGTATCATGGAGCATAGGTTCTGATACCCCACCTCTTCACTTTCATTAGGAGGGGGAACATATTTTGATAGAGAACCTATGATAAGTGGTTCACCATCTCCAATTTCACTTAGGACGTGCGGGACTTCTTTTCCCTTCAACAGTGTATGTTGGCTCTCCTGCCTTGAGTCCCTTAAACATTGTGTGGTTGTGGGATAGTAATCCCTTGTATCAAAATTTTCTATAATGTATTCAGCATAGAGCTGATTCATGCCTATTTGTGCCAAAGCACGGAGGAGCATGTTGGGGATTGCACAATCTGGAGGTAACACTATGTTACCTTGCAAGTCTCTCTAGCGCATCTATTCATCCTGATGGAGGATAAAAGTAAAATCAGGTATAAACTCATCGAGATGAGTATATGCCACCCTATATTGTTGAGGAACTAGTTGATTTTGATTATGTGTTTTAGATTGCCGAATGTTTCTTGTATTATCCCTAGGTGGTGCAATGCTCTTGTGAGAAGAAGAAGAAGACAAGGTGTCTTATCGGTGTGCTATTTAACCATTATATAAATTTTTGTTTAATTAACCCTAAGGTTCATTTAAGCTCCCAACGATGTGAGTAATTTCCTATGTTCTACTTAGTGCACAAACACTTAGTCCCCGACAATGGCGCCAATGATGAGTGGCGAGGTACCCCTACACTCAACCATACAAATACGAGCGTAACACATGCAATTTGGTTGAACTCCAAAGACTAAGTGCCTACACACCTCATGGAACACTTAAGGTTAATTATTCGTTTTCTTCCTAGACTTACTTGTATTTGTCATGGTATGGTTAAGTAAGTCCAAGGTATATGATTTTTATATGTCTTTTCTGTTTTATCTCCTAAGCTGACAAGGTAAAGAGTTGAAGAAACTAATTAACTAACTTTAACTAACTAACTAATTCTTAATTAACCTAGCATCAGCATCCATTCCCACTTACCATTCACACCTTGAACCAATGTAACCTTTGTTACCAAACGCTAATCGTTGCTGGGATCACCAAGCGTAACGCATGTGCTTGAACTGGTCGTATTGAGGCACTTAACTAGGAGAGAAGGGTTAGAGAGATTTAACAACTAATAAAGCATTTAAAGGATAAACAGTAAATAACAATACATAAAATCCTATTTAGCCTATTCCATGCACTGCAAGGTTTATCCAAGAATTTCATCTTTATTTCCGTACACAAACATGTGTTCAAGTATAATATTTGCTTGAATAAAGATCCATTTACTTTGGAGCTCCTACTGCGGGCACATGGAAAATATTCTATCTCTGGAGAGGTAAAACTACTAGAGTTTCCCTAAGCTCTAGATCTTGATGAGAAACAAAGGGAGAGCCACCTCTTATTTATAGACTTTGCGGTGCACCACGATATTGCGTACACGATATCGTGGGGGACGACATGATATCGCGTGGGATGTGATATCACGTGGGATGCGATATAGCGGCCCATGCGATATCACGTCCCATTAGTTGTAGTGAAGCTCTTATAGTTTTTACATTCAAAATTTAGAATATTTTCCTAAGTGCCCACAGTAGGAGTCATTGAGTGTATGGATCTTTATTTGAGCACTATTGTACCTAAGCACAGTACTGTGTGTGGCAATAAAGATGACCTTCTTGATAAACCTTGCAGCATTTTGGATAGCTTAAATGTTTTATTCAACTGTTTAATGTTTGTAATTATTTATTCAATGTTCTTTAGTAATTAAGCTAATAAATTAATCAAGTGAGATAAACTAAATAGAAATTAAGTAAACACATAATTACGATCGCTTCAAGCATGCATATGGTGTTTGGTAATCCTTGTAGCAATTAATGCTTGATAACCCAGCAATGTTATATGTGTTCAGTATGTATACAGCAAGTGGGACTAGATACTTATGTTAGGACTATTTAAACAATAGTTAGCTAATTAGATTAAGGTAGACATTAAATTACTTTATTCTCTAGCCTGTATATTTCAAGCATCAAAACCATAAAATATGAAATGATAAAAATCATTTACCTCAATTATGCTTAAACCATACCCTTGAGCTTCATAAATGTAGTTGGAAAGACAACAAACATTCTCAACATCTAGTTTACTTCCTAGAGAACTAGTGCACTAGAAAACTATAGAGGCCATGGAATTTGATTAGATTGTGCATGAACACTTCATGATTCATATGGTTGGGTGTAGGGGTACCTCTCACCGTTCATCATTGGCACCATTTCTAGGAACTCTTTTTATTTGAAATGTGCACTATCTAGGATTAGTAAACATCATTGGATGAACCCTAAGGTCAACATCATTCTCACACGTAATATAATTACATAAGAACACTGATATTTTATTTGTTTTGCAAAATTTCTTCTTCTCATAGGCATGATGATGCTAAACCACTAATCCCTCAAGAATGCAAGGTTGTATGGCATGATATGGAAGGCAACATTGTAATGCCTCCTGGTTGATCTATGCCTGCTATGTTGCTTCAAACTCTTAAGAAGTTAGGCATCTAAGATCTTCAATAGGAGTACATTATGCATGATTATGACTACTAAGACTATGATCCCATTAAAACACAACGTTGGAGAGATCAACACTAGGAGGAGCACCATGATTTTGTGAAGGGGAAATGATTCACCAATTCCTTATTTCTACTTAATCAAGATGATAATGAGGACCCTCCCTTTGGAGGCTCTCAACATGAAAATTCTCCATCCCTCATTACTGGTGATGGGGATGTGTCCCTGAATCTACAATCCACTATCAACAATGTAGGTTCAGGTAAAAATCATAGTTAAGGTAGGGGCTCAGACAAACATCAAGATGATAAGAAAACTGACGAACATGGCCATGAAAAATGAAGGGGAGTTTATAGATAACATGGTAGTGGAAGTCCTTCTTCCTCTTCACCCTCTTCATTTGCATCTTCTTCTTCCTCTTTTGATTTTAAAAAATGACACAAAAGCATGAATTGTGATGGAGATGAATATTTGGATAGTAATACTAATCACCAATCCCACAATGAATGAAGGGGTAATAGAGAACATCATCAGTGATAATGAAATAATGAAGATGATTAGTCTTTACTGGCAACCCAAAGCATATTAAATATTGTAGATTTTATAAAAATTCTAACCAGGCATGTGAGAGATAGTTAGATCAAGCACTTAGACATGAATGATATCTTGAGATTTGAGGGGGGATATAAATTTGACCCACAAAACCATCTATAAGTCTTTCATGATGCCTACACCTTACAAAAATAGAAAATGACTAGAAAAAATTGAATTTATTTCCCAAGATACTTATCAAGGAAGTAGAAAGCTAGTACTAGTCCTTGAAACTAGAATTCATTCATAGATGGAATACCATGCTAGAACTATTTAATGAAAAATACTAGACATGCTCTAGAGTGTCCAATTTGAGAAGGTAAATCCAAGGTTGGAATCAAGGAACAAATAAACCCTTGGATGCCACCATGGGCAGATATTATTCCCTCTTACACTAATGTCCTGTCCATGATTATTCTTAGAGGGAACAACTTCACCACATCATAGATGGGCTCAAAGTTGAAACTAGAAGGACTCTTGGGGTTTATGCCCAAGGGAGACTATCTGAACTAAGAACTCGTCAGATCCAAAGGTTAATAGAGTAGGTAGAAAATGAAAAAGGTGAGTTGTGAAAGAGTAAAAGTGTAGAAGAATATAACAGGGACTCTTCCATCAGGAGAAGGGAGGTCCAATTCTATGATGAGGAGTCACCACTTGATGAGGTGGTGAACAAGAAAACCTTGCCCATCCAAAAAATCTATTTCTAATATTTCAGCAAAGGTTGATAAACTATGGGATTCTTTGGATAAAAATTTGCAAACTAATATGAATATTACTAGAGAATCTAAAGAGCAGAATAGTGATTGTGATTGTAGGAGGTAGAAATAAGTTGAACGTGCCTACCAAAGAGGAAGGGGCAAAGCTACTGTAGTAGAAGAAGTTATGGAGATAGACTTTAATGATGATGTTGGATGTGACATTTTTCAATATCAACATCCTAAGGGATGTTTCCCTATGAGGTTACATGTAGAAGAGTCTAGGGTGTACATGCTAAATCCTTGACTAGTAACGACGTAAGCACCCAAATGATTGCCTTATCCTCAAGGCAATCTAAGGAATTTCCACTAGCAACAACAAGCTTACTATTCAAGTGGAGCTTCACCACAACCATATGAGCAATACCAGTAGTGGAAGCAACCATAGTCATGGGGGATACAACCACTAAGATAGTAGTACCCTTACAGCCAACCAAATCTATACGTGTATTATGTTCAACAACCCATTTCTCCACATGGCTCTACCAACCATGCCTCATTTCAAAATCACTATTATCCTCTAGAGTACCATCAAACTCATTCACCATATACTCAAGGGAAGCCCCCATATCCATACCACCCTCTGCATTCATCTACACACATCCCCCTACCCTCAAGCTAGTTACATCATACTCTGTCTATGTAGGGTGAGATTTCCCTATAGCCGCAGCAAAGAAATGCTACAAGGGTTGTAAATTTACAACTAGCCTTCTAGTCAAGTGGTTCTAAAAATAGATCCAAAAAATAACCATTTTTCTGACCCAAAAATCCTCCAAAACCATCACAACCTAATCCTCTCAATTCACCTTGTATCTTTAGCACCCTCATCCTCTACACCAAACACATTTGAGGGTTCTTTAAACCAAATGCCATCTCAGATTTGCATTATGATGTTAACTCATATTGTCTCTAATTGGATCAAGGTTTGTAACCTTTCCATGAAGAGATATGACGTGGGAAGTCCTCTTATTTACATATAGATTACTAGACATTAGCCATGAAAAGTGCTTCTTGATTCCAATTTTGGTGTGAATCTCATCTCCTATGACATGTACAAGGCTTGGAACCTACCACCTCAAAAAGAGCAATATCCTTTTGGAATTGGTAGACTAGTCAATCACTATCCATTTGGGATTAGTGGAGGACATTATGACTATAGTTTGTGGATGGTCCTGTCCATCCAATTTTCTAGTGATCAAGGTAGACAACTACAAAGGCAACTTCCCCATCATTGGGATTTGTATGGTTAAGAACTATTGATGCAAGAATGGACATCAAGAACCTCTCCTTGGAAATCTCCAGGGAGAATGAATTTGGATGACTCAAGAAGAAGTGAGTTCCATGCATCATGTAAAATGATAACGGGTGCAATTGCATGCAGAAAATTTGGTTCATTAAAAGTACATTCATTAAAGCATGCAATTGGTGTGCACATGAAACCATCATCCAAAGGTTCTTGTACACAATAGTTATAAAATAGGAGGGCACCCAATGGTTGATAGTTGACTCTGATAGGAACACTATGCATGAAATTTACTAAGAGCTTAACATGTGCTTATGTTGAGGTCATGGATGAACTTGAGCAAGTTCATCACCAACTCTCTGATGATGAAGTTGATAATACTTGTTGGGAAGAGTTAGAAATCCTTGATAATTTCAAGCTAGAGATCCTAAAGTTAAAAAATCTACCAACCAGCATGGAATATGCATTTTTTAAAAATAGCAAGCTAATTATAATTAATGCAAACCTTACTCTTGATAAAAAGGACAAGCTATTGAAGGTGGTCAAAAAATGGCCAATAGCCTTTACTTGGTCATATCTTGGATTGACTAGAATTTATCCCATGATATGCCAACATCATATCTTCACTCACTTGGCCATGAAACCAAGAAGGTAGACGTAGAGATGGTTGAACCCCAAGTTGAAGTAGATCATCAAAAAAAATAGAATAACTCCTTGAGGTGGGGTTCATCTATCCCATTACGAATAGTGAGTAGGTAAACCCACTCATAATTGTGCGAAAGAAAGGTGGTAAGTGGCAAGTTTGCATTGACTTTAGGTTGTTGAATATGACAACATTTAAGAATCATTTTTAATTATCATTTGTGGACCAAGTGTTGGACATCATATCTAGGCATTACTATTATATCTTCTTGGATGGTTATAGTGGCTATAACCAAATCTAGATGGCACTAGAAGATCAAGCCAAAACAACATTCATGAGTCCCTGGGGAACTTTTGCATATTGCAAGATGTTGTTCGGTCTATGCAATTCCCTTGCAACATTTCAACACTTGGTCCTTAGTATTTTTCAACAATAGATTGTTAGTAGCATAGAAGTCTTTATGGATGACTTCTCTACCTATGGGATAACATTTGAGCAAGCCTTGGATCTTCTTAAGCAAGTACTGAAAAGATGTGTTGAAACAAACCTTAGGTTAAATTGGTAGAAAAGCCATTTAATGGTCTAGGATGACATAGTACTAGGGCATGGAATTACTTAGGAAGTGATTAAGGTAGATCCTAAAAAGATAAGGATCATGCAAGGAATCACACACCAACTAGCATTAGTCATACACATTCAAGTATTTCTTGAATACATTAGCTACTATCAGCAGTTTATAGAGAATATCTCCAAGATCAAAAAATTGTTGGTCAAGCTTGCAAAGAAAGATGCTCCATTCATCTAGACTAGGGAGTGTGAACATGCATTCCAATGGCTAAAGGAAAAACTCATAGAACTCCAATTCTATAGGCACCAAACTAGTCTAGACCATTTCATATAATGATAGAAATATCTAATTATGCCTTGGGAGCCATGCTTACATAGTTGGAAGATAAGAAACATCCATGTTACATTCATTGCATAAGCTAAAGCATTGACGGTGCACAGTTGAATTACACCACAATTGAGAAAGAACTAATAGCAATCGTGTGTGCTCCCAAAAGGTTTAGGCACTATGTGTGTGGCTATAAAGTATTTGTGCACATAGATCATAGTGGCATCCACTTCCTAATGAATAAGCTAATGGTGAGCCCTTGTATCATATGGTGGCTCCTAATATTGCAGGAATTTTATCTCACAATGGTAAATTGAAAAGGGATTAAGAATGTGATTTTTGATCATCTCTCTCGGTCAAGATGGGATAACAGAGAGGAAGAGAGCCCACACTTTGATTAATTCCTAGACAAACTCCTCTTTACAAGAGTTATAAATGACTAAGTTCCTGCCAAATCAAAATGATATGATGGCATCCTCACTTACCTTCTTACTTAGGAGATGCCATAAGATCTAGACTATAGGAAGAAGCAGTAGTTTCTTCATTGGGCTATGTACTTCATGGAAATTAATAGACACATTTACAAGGTGTGTGTTGATGAACTAGTTTATTAGTATGTCTCTGATGTAGACTAATTGTGTGTTCTTCAAGATGATTATGAAGGCCCTTGTGAAGGCCACTATTCAAGGAGATGCACGACCATAAAAATCTTGATGGTAGGATACTATTGGCCTACAATCTTCAAGAATGTCCACTATTTTGTCTAATTCTATGAATGCTGTCAATGAGATGGTGGGATAACCACTTGAATGGAGGATCCTTAATAGTGGATTCAATCACTGGAACCCTTTGATATATTGGGCATCAACATCATGGGTCCAGTCACACCCATGTCCAATGGATAGGTGTATATCATTGTGGCAATCGATTACTACACTAAATGGGCAAAAGTAACAGCTGTCATTGACTATACATCATCCACTACTGCTTGATTTATACAAAAAAATGTTGTGAATAGGTTTTGTGTGCCTCATGCACTAATTTCTGACAATGTTTACAAGTGCCATCTTTTGGAAGTTGATACAATGCTTGAAGTTGAACATAAATTAACAACATCCGATCATCCCTAAGCCAATGATTAAGTAGAAGTTACCAATAGGGAGATCACAAAGATCCTAACAAGGATTGTAAGCAAATATAGGAGAGACTAGGGCACAAAACTCAATGATGCCCTCTAGGCCTACTACTCAATGTGGAAACTCCCTATAGGCTACTCTCCCTATGAGTTGGTGAATGACAAACTTTTAACACTTCCAATCCAATTTGAATTCCATACACTTTCAACAACTTATGACTTGGACCTTGACCTAAGCCTAGCATAAAGAGAAAGATTGATTAACTTGAATTTGCTAGATGAAAATTGATTAGTGGCCCTATCTTCAAATGAAGTGCACAAGGCATGCAACAAGAAACATCATAACCTTAGAATATGGAAAGTAAAATTTCAACCTAGAGATAAGGTTTTCTACTGGAACCCCACACACATACCTCAAAAAACAAAGTTTCAAATGTTGTAAAACAAAACCTTTTCTTTTGGGTCCATGTTAATCTACAAACTTGAGGGTGAAAATAAAAAGTAGTTGGTCAACATCCTATAATTTCCTTAAACCAAAGCAAGCTAGTGCAACTAATACCTCATTGGATGGACAACCATGCTCTATATTCCACATCTCCTCCTTTCAACTTAGCTGTGGGATAGATGGTCATTTGTGCTAACCATGCACATGGTTCCTTATGTTTTTAAATTTTTTTACACATTTTTGTTTTACAGTTTATTGATTTTTGTCCCTTTTTGGTTTTTCACTCTTGATTTTCTCAATTTTCTTGTTTTACAACATCATTAGTATGTTTTACCCTTCTTGAATATTTTATACTTTCTTATATATATTTTAATTTATTTTGGTGTGAATTTTTGTTATTTTTGCTAATAAAAGTGCTTTATTGTCATAAGACATAGTGTCAATGTTGTTGTTTACTAATGGTGATTTATGCTTAATGTTTTGATTGTTAATGTCTGGTTTCTATTTTTTGAATTTTGATGTCTAATGACTAAGACATGGTTTATTTTTCATGGAGCAGGTAGTGAGTCTTTGTCATCCATCCATCCATGAACTCTATGGTTTTCCTTATTTTAGGAACATGTGATTCCTTTTCATTAATGAAACTATAAATGAACTTGTGACCTTGGTAGTCTCCGAACTTGAAAAGGATTAAACAGTTTTAAAAGGGTGTGAATTTAAGGGGATTCAATACTCTTTGTTCCATTCTACTTACTTGTGTGCTTGTGTGTTGTCACGGATTTCTCACCGTTCTACATCATCTAATGCCAGGAAGTTAACATAATTCTTTGCATGTAGAAACAAAAAAAAAATGATGGGAATTCAAAGCACGCCCCTTAGAGAGAATATTGGGCCATAAGCACCAGTTATGGGACTAGAAAGACACATTATCCATGAACAAAGGTCCTCTCTAACTAAGGCACTTTTTCACTTCCTACTTCCCCTTAAATAAGAAATGGTATTTAATTTATGGTGCCTGCTTGTGCTTCATGAAGTGGATTGTTCTTAGAGTGGCAATATGAAGTCACTAAAAGTGGTTGAATTTGGTCTAGAATAAGGTTGGAATTAATCAATTCATTTAAACATAATTTCCACAAGGGAATTCATGTGACCATTATTTAGGACTCCATTCCATCCTCTCAATCATTCATGTATGTTGTCCATCACTTACCTTATTATCGGTTTTCATGTTATGCTCGATGCCTTAGTTTGATGTGTTGGAATTCTTGGATAGATTCTTTTGGGTTGGCTCTTACTTTTCATAGCTATTAATCGACTATGGGGCCCTTGGACTCCCTAGTTGAGGTTATGCAATGGCAAAAAGGACATGTGCCTGCTATGGGGAGGACCCATTTGCATATCTCTTGTCTTGAATAGTTAAGTTTTTTATCCTAAACATTATCTAAATCATATCTTTCATGTGCCCCATTATGCATCCAAATTTGTGCTCCTTAAAAAATTTTTATAACATTTCATTATCCAACCATTTTCTCAATTTTTTGAATTTTCTAAACTCCAACACCCTCTTCTACTATTTGCATCATGTTCATATCTTTTTGAGCTTCCATTTGACCTCCATTTCACTCAAAAACTCAAATTTTCCAAGTTTTCAAAAGGTTAATGATCATCAACATTTGTGTCAACTAGGCCTAGTCAACCTAGCTAACCCCATCGATGGGGCCTCATTGACTAGGCCTTGTTAATGCAACATAGAAAATCTATAAATACCATTGAACACTTTGAAATTTTTATCATTTGCTTCGCAATAAGAGAGGAGTTTTTGTCATTTTTTTAGAGCCCAAAACCTTCCAGAGCCCATAACTTTTTTACTGTTTGTTCAAATCACTTTGTTCTTCAATCCTACAACTACTGATGATAAGCTCTTGGGCATGGGTGCTACAAACCTTAAGGTTTATGATGAAAATTTTTTAACTAATTTTTTCCCAAAGGATTAATGAATACAATGATATTAAACCATCAATTTTTGAGAGTTTAACCCTTCCAACAACCTCTAGTATGTCTATAATCACCTATTAACATTAAAATATAAATAAACTAATGATTAAAAAAATATCAAATCAGCCATAATCACAATTTAGCTAGGTGTAAATTTCATAAAATGATAAGGTATCCTAGCTATTTCATGTTACATAATAATTACTAACCTCTAGTCATCTTGGGATTACACATGGCACCAAGACTGAAATGACCATAGGAGGGAGGACCATCTCAACAAATGGAGAAATGACAAGTACAATCTTTAGGAAAGAACAAGTACAATAATAGGCAAAAGAAACCCATGTAATGGGACCTCTTTAGGAGGAGCTTGAAGTGGAATCTATTTAGCAGATTCCTGAGGAAGAGGTTACAATAGAACAATCATAGCAAGGAGAGGTACCAAGGATTGTACCAAGACTTGAGGTTACATTAACACAAGTCTACCTTGACACAATCAGGCCCCATGATGTCTAATGCTTAGTTCTCCAAGAATTAAACTTTAGGCCATTCTTAGAAAATTCTCTAGTAGAGGTAAAGACATAGTTGCAAATCTCTCCCATCTGGCCAATCATGACTTCCAAGGGGAAGTGGTACATGGGAGAGATGTACCTCTTTTGGAACAATAGAAAAGTAGGTTCCATTGTGAAGATTAAGGACATTTAGGTGTCCTACTTGGCTGAAGCCATTGCACAAGCTCTTGGGTTGCCTGATTCTAGGACACAACTAGTAGAACTTTCTACCTACACTAATCTAGAGGCAAGAAAGGAGTGGACCCAATGGTGTTACAAGGTTGACCCTAAGGAGTTTGGTGTGCTAACATTGGCAAAGAACATATACTTTAAGATAGAGGTCCAACCCCCTAATTCAATGGTGAGGCCCAGTAAGGTGATTGCCTTCTTTGTCTAAGCATGTGCTGCTCTAAGCGGGAAATTTCTGGCAAACCTTCCACAATTAATCTATTTAGAGATAAAAATGCATTTTAAAGAAATTGCATGTGGAAGGAAAACCCTACCCTTCCCATGCCTTATTACAAAAATTTGCAAAAGGGCAAGGATAGCCTGCTCTACCAATGACATAATCAGGCATATTTCCATCGCCTCTTAGTTTGAAATGATGAAGGATAAGACATCTACCATATCTAAAGAAGAGAAGCAGCAACCATCACCTCCACCACCTACTCAGAAAATAATGCTAAAAGCCCATGCTACCATTGAGTACTTGTGTAACATTTGAGAGAAACTCCTACAACATTAGGAGTAGTAAGCTAGAATGAGTGGTGGAGCTCCATCTATGTATTGACCTGCAATGAGTCACCTTAATGAACTGGCTCGAACAATTAACCAAATGGAGGGATATGGATCCATATTTTTAACCTAGCAAATGTAGTTGCTTGTGAGGTCGAATCCTAGTGCCCAAGAGGTGGTGATGTCTTCTCTCAACATCATTTATTCCCAGAAACCTCTCAGAATGCTATCTCCATCTCAGTGTGCTTGGAGGAGGACAAGGGGGAAACTGTATTGGTAATGCAGCACTAAGGGTAGGAGGTAGCTATAGAAGTGGTTGTTGACAGAATTGCTGAGGCACTTAATGCACTTGTGTTGTTTGTACCATACATTTATGCACTTAGATATGTGTAGACATATGCAAGAACTTTTAATGGAAAATTGAGTGTAGCCAAGCATTAAGAGTTGCTGGACCAATTGTTGGAGATGAAGCAACCAATTCCGAACATCTTTGATTTTTTAGATAACATTACTATAAACTAGTTGGAGATGCTCAAAGCAAAGGGAAAATGTATCATCTTAGAAGGGAAACTAGAAATGGCTTAATCACAAAACTAATGCCTAGCCATAGAGGTTGCTAAATTCTATGCTCGTTTTGCTGATCCTGCATTCCTCAACTCTACTATAACAAGAAATGAAGCCTTTCAATAGCTTCAGGAGTGATTAAAACTAGTTGAGGATGGAATGCTGATGACCATCTTTAACCAGTCTGTAACTAAAGTAAATACCTATTCAGTTCAAAAGGACTTGGTTTAGATATGCCAAGAAAATAAAACATTGATTACAAAAATGCATCACCTACACAATGTTGATGCACAAAAACAATAGATGCAAGAATTCATCCATCAATAGTAGGAGTAGTTGGGTAGAGAAAATATGAAATTGAGTAGATTGGTAGTAGAGAATCATAATCTCTCTATGGAGGAAGTCTATGCCATACATTAGAAATCTACTATTGAAATTTCCATCTAAAAAAATGAGGCTCTCAAATTTCAAAAAGTCAAGAATCATTATAGAGACCAAGTTGGTCTGCAACAAGAGATGAATGAGAAACACATCTAAGTGGCTAAGGTGAAAGTAAATAAGGCCCTCCAACAACTATAGCAAGGAAAAAAAGTGTGGTAGCCTATCATTGATGGGATAGATGCCTACAACAAAGTGGAGATTTGCATGAAGGAGTTGTAAATCGAAGAAATGATAGAATGTGTGTAACTTGCTAATCTTTAATATGAAAATTTGGTAATGCTAGATGTTAGATGGATGCAGTCAAAACTTGAAAAGTAGGTGGCTAGCTCATACTTGTTGTATGAGGCTGAGTTCCTACACCATAAGGACACTAAGAAAAAGCTTGTGATAGAAAGCACTGAACTTGAAGTTCTCATGGTAATATTCACTAATCAATGATCAACTACCAAGAAACTAGCCAAGAGAATGAATGATTACCAGGAGCTACAAAATGTAGTTTAAGGCATTTGACATCAAGCACAAACAATTTTTTGCCTATTTTATCAATGCTAAGGAGCTATTCCTAGCAATTCCTTATGCTTGGGATGTGCCCATCCTAGTCCACATTAGCGAAGCTATGTGGACCATGCATGATCTTAGGAGTAAGGAGATGAAGATGAAAGCATTATTTGATGCTTTCCATATTCCACCAAAAGTTGTAGTAGCAGTAAGACAACCATAATAGCCTCATCCATTGTATGTGCCTAAAGCTAGAGAAGGTCTATCAAAGCCTCAGGAACCTTCATCACCTGGGACCATGTGATATTTTCAATTTTCTTCATGACATCAAAGAAAATATTGTTTAATTTTTTTTTAGTGTTCAATTTTGTATCCTAAACATCACAAATTTGTAATTTTGTTGATCTGTATAGCTACGCACTTAATTTTATCATGATAGTTTTGTTGTATCATTTCTAGTCAATAATCCCATACCTTCCCAATTTTGTAAAGAACTTAAGGATGAGTTTTCATTCAGTCGTGAGGGTATGATGAGTCATGGATTCACCATATTGATAAGCGCTCATCGACTAAGGTACATTGACTAGGCCCTATCGATGCATTGTTTGATGCGTTGACATGGCCCCATCCATCCAGGGCCTATTCTTGCCTACAAATACATGTTAATCTATTGCATTTTGGGGATATCTTGTCTTAGTTGTAGCAAAGCTATTGTAGTTTTTACATTTGAAATTTAGAACATTTTCTTAAGTGTCTACAGTAGGAGTCATTAAGTGTATGGATCTTTATTCTAGTAATGTTGTACCTGAGCATGGTAGTGTGTGCAACAATAAAGATGAGCTTCTTGATAAACCTTGTAGCATTCTAGATAGCTTAAATTTTTTATTCATGCATTTAATGTTTTCAATTATTTATTCAATGTTCTTCTGTAATTAAGCTAATTAAGTAATTAAGTGAGATAAGCTAAATAGTGATTAAGTAAACACATAAGTACAATTGCTTTGAGCATGTGTATGACATTTGGTAATCCTAACAATGCTTAACGCTTGGTAACCCAAAAACATTATATGTGTTCAAGATGTGTACAACAAGTGGGACCAGACACTTATGTTAGGACTAGTTAAACAATAGTTAGCTGATTAGATTAAGGTAGACATTAAATTACTTTATTCTCTATCTTGTTTATTTTAAGCACCAAAATCATGAAATATAAAATGATAAAAATCATGTGCCTCAATTACACTTAAACCATACCCTTGAGCTTCACAAGTGTAGTTGGGAAGATAATGAATGTTCTCACCATCCAATTTACTTCCTAGAGAACTAGTAAACTAGAAAACTATAGAGTCCATAGAATTTGACCAAATTGCATATGAAGGCTTCATGATTTGTATGGTTGGGCATAGGGGTACCTATCATCGCTCATCAGTCATGCACATATGTCTAGGTACATAATGCACTCAAATAAGACTCTATACAAATTATTCAATCTACACTGTGGGAACTTAGAGGATAAAATTCAAACTTCTATAGCATAAAACTTCAAGAGTCTCACTAAGGAAATGAGTAAATTATGCCATAAATGTGATGGGTATGCACATTTATATAAGAAAAGACAAAGACTACATCAACGTATATGCATTGACATATTAAAGGCTATATCAACGCATGCACATTAATGTGACTATTTAATTTATTGTTCATCATTAGGAAATGTTCTTAATAGAGGTACAATTAAAATTTTACCTAAAGAAGGAGATCCTACCCTATTAAAAATTTGGACTCGTCACTTTTCTTTGAATTAGCTATAAAATTATTACTTGTGTAGTGGCTTATAAACTCAAGTAATACATTCAAAACATTATGAGTAGGGAGGAAACTAGGTTTTTTCCAAGTAGATATATTCTTAATGATTTTTAACAATCACTAAAGCTTTGCCATGCATAGAAAGAATGGATGAGTATTGTTTTCTATTAAAGTTAGACTTTGCTAAAAACTTATTTTAAAAACTATTTAGCCTATGCAACTTGGTCAATCTTTTTCTTTCTCATTCTCTTTCTACTTCTACTACTATTCCAAATTTTTAATTATCAAATAATACCTTTTTACTCATTAGTCACATGGATTACAAGACAAATGTTGAGCTTGAAAAATCAAGGATGGGGGCCTCCTCCCATAGATCTCAATGTTAGTTTTATCATGCAATGTTTAAGGCCTTTCTAATAGGCCCTGAGCAAAGATTTCCACAAAGTATCTATCAAACCAACATTTATCTCTAGATTTTCCTTTCCTACAAAAAGTTAAGATTTCAACTCATGATATTAGTCTTTTTCGGAAATGCATTTTAAAAAATTACATTGTTTTTTCTATTGCTTATAATGTTAATAAAGGAGGTGTTTCTATTTTTGTTAATAAAATTATATTGAAAAAGTTTTGAATTATGATTTTAATAACCTTATAAGATTTATTTGGATTATATATCATAGTGAAAAAGGAAACTATAAACTTTGTAATATTTATACCTTCTAATAATTGGAAGGATTGATTAAAGGTTTAGAAATATCTTCTATCTCTGTCTAAAGTTCCTTGAATTATTAGAGGTAATTTCAATATAGGTTAAATCCATATAGATAAAGTTGGTAGTCTTCCTCTTAATATGTCTTCTTAAGAAAAAGAAAATTAGTCCAGTTTCAAAGAAAAGTATTTTCTTTCTAATTTTAGCTCTTTATTTCCATCTTATTCAAAAAAGAAGCATTATACTTAGTCTAGTTATCAACAAGAAAATGATAGAATTTATTATTAACTTAATAGATTTTACATCTCTAATGTTTTCTTTTGAAAGCCTACAAGGAAAGTAGAAGTGTATATAGATGCCACTTTGCTAGATAATTTTTCTATTAGCATTTTTCTCTTTGGTAGTAATTACTCATCGTTTCAAAAACATGAGCTTTTTCATATGAATGCTAATATGTTCATAGGAGCTAGTGGAAAAAATATTTTGAAGTATTTATGTAGTGCAAAAAAAATAAAAAGCTTACTAGCGATATTGGTTAGATTCACTAGCAACAGCAAATTACTTGTAGAGTCAGACATTATACTAGATATTTTCGAAAGTAATTTATTAAGCATAAGAGTCAAGTTGAAGAAGATCTTGCATAATTTGTAAAGTAAATGAAAATTCGTTTAGATTAGAATCTCTTTGAGTTTGAAACTCAAAAAGGCCTTGGCTAAAGATCATAATGATAAACAATGTTGGGATACTTTTGAAGCTAAGAGTACTCATACTAAAAGTCACATGGGTTGGCTAAAAAATAAAGATGAACCTTGCAAGGAATTTTTTAAATTTCTAAAAAGAAAGGGTCAAGTACCCAAATTGGAATCACTTTATATAAATGATTTTATCATTAAAGATCTTGAGAATATTAATAGTTTTTTGGTAAATCATTTTTCTTCTATTTTTCCTCTTGAAGGTTTTAGCAAGGAATTTTTTTAGGCCTCTAGTATGCATATTTTTTATCTTCTATAGAAGTGCATTAAAGTATTCTTGAAGCATGAATTACAATAGAAGAAATCAAAGTAGTAGCCTTTAGTTTAGTAGATGGTAAAGTTCTAAGTTTTGATGGTTTTTCTATTGAATTTTTTAAAAAACATTGGAACATCATTAGAGATTATCTATTTTATGTTTTCAAAGAAGTCATTAAAAAATTTTTTCTTGGTAAAAATATTAATAAATATGTGATTCATCTTCTTCCTAAGAATGGAGATATTCATCATATTGGTAATTGGAGGCTGATTACTTTTCTTAACAATACTTATAAAATCTTAGTTAAATGTGTGGCTTACTAAATTCAAAAGGTTATTGAAAATACCATCAAACTTGACCAAACTGGTTTTGTTAAAGGTAGACATATCTTAAATAATGTTATTACAACTTGGGATGGAATGCAATGTGCTTTTGATACTAACTAAGATATTACTTTTATTAAGTTAGATTATGCCAAAGCTTATGATAGGAATGAATAGAATTTCATTATTTCTTGTCTTCATAAACAAGGATTTAGTGATTATTTTATTCAACTTGTCTATAACCTACTGATGAATTTCAAAGAGTCATGTTGATAGGCCCCCATTGACATAACCTCATCAATGAGCCCTCGTTAATGAGGCCCTATTTACATGGTATGCCCCATCAACACAACGCTAGGTAAAAAGCTATAAATACAAGCTCACTAATCACATTTAAGCATAGAGTTGTTATCATAGTAGCGAATCCCTTGTAGTTTTTTTATTTGATAGTTAAAATATTTCTCTAAGTGCCCATCGTAGGAGTCAGAAAGTGTACAAATCTTTATTTGAGCACCGTTGTACCTGAACACACCAATGTGAACAACAATAAAGATGAGCTTCTTGATTAAACCTTGTAGCACTTTGATTAGATTAATGATTTATTTATGCATTCATTTTTTTCACTAATTATGGAATTAATTAAGCTAAATTAGGTTGAGCGATCGATCCATTAATTAATCTAAATAGATTAAGTACATAAGTACAACCACTTCAAGCGTAAACACATATTTGCATGGTAACCTAAGTAGTGTTATTGCTTGGTTTGCCTAGTAGCATAGCACTTGGTAATTCTAACAATGGGTACATGGGTTCAAGACATGTATGACAAGTGGGACTGGATGATTATGTTAGGATTAGTTAGACATTAGTTAATTAATTAGATCTTAGTAGTATTAAATCATCTTATTTTTATATTTTAGCATTACAAACCCCAAAAAGATAAAACCATAAAAATCATATACCTCAATTACACTTAACCATACCATGTACATCACAAGTGTAATTAGGAAGACAATGAATGATCTTAAGGCAAGGTTCATTTCCTAGACAACTAGTGTACCATAGAACATAGAGTCCTTGGAATTCAACTAAATCATGCATGAATGCTTCATGATTCGTATGGTCAAGTGTAGGAGTACCTACACTGCTCATCATTGGCACCATTTCCAAGGACTTAGTTTGTTTGAAATATGGATTATCTAGGTTTAGTGAATACAATTAATATGGTTGTATGAACCTCAATGTTCATATCATTCCTACTATACATAAGAATTATAAAAAGCACACTGATGTTTTATTTCATATTGGAAGATGTCTTCTTCTTCTACCAAGAATGAGGATGTGAAACTACATGTCCCTCAAGAATGTAGGGTGGTGTATACTTATCCTGATGAGTATGTACCTGACTTCACTTTCATATTGCATTAGGATGAACAAATGTGGTGGCAAGACATGGAGGGAAACATTGTATTACCTCCTAATCAATCTATTCCTAGGATGCTAATTTAAACTTTTAAAAAGTTAGGCATCTTAGATCTTCAGGAGGAATACGTTATGCGTGGCTTCGACACATGAGACTATTGTGCCACAAAAACACAACACAGGCAAGATCGACACCAAGAGAAGCAATGTGAACTTGTAAAGAGGAAACATTTCTCTAACCCCTTGTTCTTATTGAACCAAACTAATAATGAGGATCCTTCCCTTGAGGGTTTCCAACATGAAAATTCTCCACCCCTTGTTATTGAAGATGAGGGTGTGGCCCTGAACCTACAATCCACTATTCATAAACTAAGTTTAGGAAAAATTGATGGTCAAGGTAGGGACTTGAGTAAACATCATGATGGTAAGGGATCTAAGGATGGTGGTCGTAAGGAGTAAAAAGATGGTGATAGACACCATGGTGGTGGTGGCAGTCCACCTTCCTCTGCATCCTCTTCATCTAATTCCAAAAATTCCTCTTCATCTACTAGTTCTCATAGAATTTTTCAGAGAAATAATCCTGATGAAGGTGATCAATGAGATAATAATGATTGTAGAACCTACCACGACTATTGGGGTAATAGAGAACATCATCAGAGACAATGTAATAATGATTATGATGAGCCTTTGTTGGTGACTCGAAGCATGCTTAACATTTCAAAGGTAATAAAGATTAAAACCAAGCATATGAAAGACATTTAGATCAAGTGCTTAGATATGAACAATATCCCAAGATTTGAGGGGGATACAATTTTGATTTACAAACACATCTCCAAGCTTTCCATGATGCTTTTGCCTTATAGAACATTGAAAATGATTGGTAGAAACTCAAGTTCTTCCCCAAGATACTCATCAGGGAAGCTAAAAGTTGCTATTGATCCTTCGAACCAAAATCCATTCATAGATGGAGTACCATGCTGGAGAATCCATGACAAATACCAAATGTACTCTAGAGTATCCAATCTAAGAAGGTAAATTCAAGGCTAGAAATAGGGAATACATAAACCCTTGGATGCTGCCATGGGTAGATACTATTCTCTCTTACATCAATGCCCTGACCATGGTTATTCTTTGAGGAAACAACTTCACAATATCATAGATGGGCTTAATGCTGAAACTAGATGAACCCTTGGGGTTTACACCTAAGGAAGTTTATCTAAACTAAGAGCCCATTAGATCCAAAGGCTAATAGATCATGTAGCAAAAGCACAAGGCAAATTGTGAAAAAGGAAAAGTGTAGAAGAATATAATAGGGACCCTTCCATCAAAGATAATGAAGTGGTAAACAGAAAAACCTTGTCGATTCAAAAATATATTTCTAATATTTTGGTTAAGGTTAAAAAAGTATGAGACTCTTTGAATGAAAAATTCTAAAGTACTATGAAAATTGTTGAAAAATCTAAAGAGTGAAATAGTGATCGTGATCACAAGAGATGAAAAGAAGTTGAATGTGCCTATCAATAAGGTAAGGGCAAGGTTGCTATAGTAGAAGAAGTTGTGAAAACCAACTATGATAATGGTACTAGTTGTAACATCTATCAATATCAACATCCTAAGGAATGTTTCCCTATGGTGTTACACTTACAAGAGTCTGGGGTGTATGCACTGAATCCTTGACTATTAAGGAGACAAGCACCTAGAAGATTACCTTATCCTCAAGGCAATCCAAGGCAGTTCCACCAGCAACAACAAGCTTATTAACCAAGTGAAGCTACACCACAATCATACAAGAAATACTAGTAGTGGTAGCAACCACAATCATGGGGGATGCCACCATCAAGGTAGCAGTACTCTTACAAGCAGCCAAATCCTTATGGGTACTATTTTTGGCAACCAGGTTCTCCATGAAGCTATGTAAGTCATGCTTTGATCCAGAATCACTATTATCCCCAATAATATCATTGAAATAATGCACCATTTAGTTGAGGAGAACCCATATCCATGTCATCCTTCGCATCCATATGCACATATCCCTTTTTCCTCTACCTAGTTACCTCCTACTTCATCTATGTAAGGAAAACTTTTTCCATAGGCACATCAACAAAATGCTATGAGGGATGTAAACTTGTAATCAAATATCAAGTCAAGTGGGTCAAACAATCAATCCAAGAAATGACAATTTTTCTAATCTAACATTTCTCCCAAGCCCATATAATCTAATGCAACTAGTCATCCTATATCTCCAACTACCTCATCCTTTGCATCAAATACCTTCAAGATCCCTTCAATCCAAATGCTACCTAAGATCCACACTGTAATGTTAACCCATGTTGTTTCCAACTAGATCAAGGTTGTAGTCTCCCTACAAAGAGAGCTGATCTTGGAAGTCCCCTTATCTACTTGTAGATCACCAGACATGAACCATGCAAGTCTCTTCTTAATTATGGTTCTAGAATCAATATCATATCACATGACATGTACAAGGCTCGGAACCTTCCACATCTTAAGAAGAGTAACATCCATTTATAATTGGCAGATTAGTCAATCACTGTTTCTTTGGGGTCAGTGGAGGGCATTATGGCCATAGTCTATGGATGGTCCTATCCTGTTGATTTCCTAGTGATCAAGGTTGAAAATTACAAGGATGACTTCCTTATCATCATGGAACATGCATAGTTAAGTATTATGGATGCAAAAATGTGCATCAGAGACCTCTCCTTAGATATTTTCAAGGAGAATGAATTTGGAAAAATGAATAAGAAGCATGTTCCATACATCATGTACAGTGATATCAAATGCAATTTCATGTAGAAACTTTGGTTTGTTAAAAACACATCCATTAAGGCATGCAATCAGTGTGCACAAGAAACAAAAATACAAAGGTGCCTATATATAGCAGCCACAAAATAGGAGGATACCTGGTGACTGATAGCTAATTCCAATAGTAGCGCATTATGCATGGAACTAACTAAGAGCCTGACTTATGCATATGTTAGAGGCATGGACAAAGTTGAGCAAGTTTGGCACTAACTATCTAATGATGAAATTGATGATACCTATTGGGAAGAGTTGGAAATCCCTAAAAATTTTGAACAAGATCCCCTAGAATTAAATTTTTTACCAACCAACATGGAATATGCATTTTTAAACAATGGTAAGATGGTCACAATCATTGCCAAACTTGTCCCTACCTAAAAAAAATTTGTTAATAGTGGTTAGCAAATGGCCAACAACCTTTTCTTGGTCATATCATGAATTAACTAGAATTGATCCTAGGATATGCCAACATTGCATTTACACTGACTAGACCATGATGCCAATAAGGTAGCCATAGAGGTGGTTGATCGCAAATTAAAGCAAATTGTCAAAGAGAAAATAGAACAACTCCCTAAGGCAAGGTTCATTTATCCAATCATGGATAGTGAGTGGGTTAGCCCACTCATAATTGTACGAAAGAAAGGTAGCAAGTGGTGGGTTTGTATTGACTTCAAGCTATTAAACATGGATACATTCAAAGATCATTTTCCATTTCCATTTGTTAATTAAGTGTTAGACACTATCTCTAGGAATTACTATTATAGCTTCCTAGATGGTTATAGTGGCTATAACCAAATCCATATTGTGCTTGAGGATTAGGCCAAGACAACATGCATGAGTCCCTGGGGGACTTTTGCATATTGTAATATGCCTTTTGGTCTATGCAATGCTTCTGTAACATTCAAACACCTAGTCCTTAGAAATTTTTAGCAAAAAATTGGTGGTGGTATGGAAGTCTTCATGGATGACTTCTCTAGCTATGGAGCTATGTTCGAGCAAGCCTTGGACCATCTTGAGCAAGTACTGAAAAGATGCATAAAAATGAATCTATGACTCAACTGGAAAAAGAGCCACCTCAAGGTCCAAGAAGGCATTGTACTAGGGCGTATAATTAATCAATCAAGGATTGAGGTAGACCTTAAAAAAATAATGGTCATCCAAGGAATAACTCATTAATGAAAAATCGTTAAAGATGTTTGGTCATTCTTTAGACACATTGGCTACTATTGACAATTCATAGAGAATTTCTCTAAGATTGCAAAACCATTGGTAGATCTTACAAAGAAAGATGAACCTTTCATCTAGACCAAGAAGCACAAACATGCATTCCAACAGTTGAAGGAAAAACTTGTAGAAACTCTAATTCTATAGGCACCAGATTGGTTTAGACCATTCCACGTAATGATAGACAAATCTAATTATGCTTTGGGAGTTGTGATCATGTAGCTGGATGATAAAAAACATCCATACTACATCCAAAGTGTGAGCACAATTAAATTACATCACCATAGAGAAAGAACTAATGGCAGTGGTGTACGCTCTTGAAAAGTTCAAGCACTATGTGCTTGGTTATAAAGTATTTGTACACACAGACCATAGTGCAATACACTTTCTTATGAACAAGCCAATCATAAGCCCTTATATCATACAGTGGCTTGTGATCTTGCAAGAATTTGATCTAATAATGATAGATCATAAAGGGACTGAGAATGTGGTCACTGATCACCTCTCTCAATTAATATGGGATAAGAAAGAGAAGAAAAGCCTAGTTTCTAATCAATCCCTAGCCAAACTCCTCTTTACTGCTACAATAAATGAACAAGTGCCCAAAGAACCAAAATGGTAGAATGGCATCCTCACTTATCTTCTCACTTAAGAGATGCCACAACATCTTAACTTTAGAAAGAAGTAAAAATTTCTTCATCAAGCCAAATACTTCATGGAAATCAATAGACACCTTTACAAGATGTGTGCCAATGGCCTAGTCCATTAGTGTGTTCCTAACCTAGATCAACTATGTGTTCTTCAGGATGCTCATGAAGGCCATTGCAAAGGATACTATGTAGGAAGATGCATGACCATAAAAATCTTGATGGCAAGATACTACTTGTCCATAATTTTTAGGGATGTTCACTAATTGATTTGATCTTGTGAACACTACCAATAAGATGGTGGGATGACCAAATGAATGAAGGATTCTCAATAGTGGATTCAATCATTGGAGCCCTTTGATATTTGTGTCATAGACTTCATGGGTTCCATCACATCCATGTTCAACAAAAAAGCATATATCATCATAGTAGTTGACTACTGTACCAAATGGATAGAAGCAACAACTGTCATCCACTATAAATCATCCATTGCTGCTAGATTCATACATCAAAGTGTGGTAAATAGGTTTGGTGTGCCATGTGCACTAATTTTTGATAATGAAACCCATTTCACAGGTGCCACCTTTTGCAAGTTAATGTAATGCTTGGGGGTTTGAACATAAATTGATAGCACCTTACCACCCCCAAGCCAATGGCCAATCCAAAGTCACTAAGAGGGAGATTAAAAAAATCTTAGTGAGAATAGTAAGCAAATATAGGAAAGATTGTAGCACAAAACTAAACAATGCCCTCTAGCCCTACCGCTTAAAAAATGGTGTATGGAAAACTTTGAACACTACCAATACAATTTGAGCTTTGTATAGTTTCAATAGCTTTGACTTAAACCTTGACCTAAGTCTAGCATAAAAAGAACAATTGATCAACCTAAATGTACTAGATGAAAATCAATTAGTAGCCCTATCTTTGAATGAAGTGCACAAGGCATACAACAAAATGTGACATAACCTTAGAATAAGAAAATTAAAATTTCAACTTGGTAATAAGGTTCTCTATAGGTACCTTAGAAAACAAAGTTCCAAACATTGTGGGAGGGATCTTGTATAATTGAAAAAACTTTTCCCTTTGGGGCCACATTAATTTACAAACCTAAAATTCCAAACAAAAAGTAGTTGGTCAACTTCAAAAAAATAAAGCCTTTCCATGAGCCTAAGCAAGCCAACACAAAAAATACCTCAACATATGAACAACCATGCTCAATTTTTTAGATCTCCTCATTTCAACCTAGTCATGAGGGAGATGGCCATCCATGTTAATCATCCATATGGCTACTCAATTTTTCTATTTTTTTTTTTACAAATTTTTGTCTTTATAGTTATTTATTTTACAACTTTTGATTTTAAATCCTTTTCCAATTTTACACCATTTTTTGTTTTACACCATTGTTAGTACATTTAAATTTTTCTTGAATATTTTACATTTTCATATATATTCTACTTTGTTTTATTTGAGTGTGATTTTCAACTTTTCCTAATAAAAGTGCTTTGTGCCAATATGACATAGTGGTGTTGTGGCTACTATTAATGGTGGTTTGTGCTTAATTTTTTGTTTTCTAATGTTTGGGATCTATTTTTAAATGTTTATACCAATGGCTCAATCATGGTTTCTTTTCATGGTTACAAGTAGTGAGTCCATGACATCCACCCATTCACCAAATCTATGGTTTCCCTTATTATGGAAGTTTGAGGTCCCTTCCATTAAAGAAACTTTTCATAAATCAATGACCTTAGTACTTTTTGGAATTAGAAAGGATTCAAAGGTTTGAAAAGGATGTGACTTCAAGGGGACTCAATATGCTTTGTGCTCTTCTACTTACTCAGATTCTTGGGTTTTTTCATGGACTTCTTACCACTCTGTGTTGACCAATAATAGGAAGTTTAATAAAGTCTTTGCATGGTGTGGTTTTCATAAAAAAAAAAAGAACAACAACAAAATGAAAAAAAAATAGAGAAAAAATAGCATGATTGGAATTCAAAGCACACCCCTTAAACAAATAAACTGGCTACAAGCACTGGTTATGGGACTAGAAAGACATGTTACCCATGCTTGAAGGTCCCTTATAACTAAGGCCCTCTCTCACTTCCTGCTTCCCTTTTCTTCTCTTTATGGAGTGGTGGTTGTTTGTGGATGTACTCTTGCATCTTGAGGAGGTGGATTGGTCTTAGAGTGCCGATGCAAATTCATTGAAAGTGGTTGGTTTTGGTCTAAACTAAGGATGGATCTTCTTAGGTCATGCTAAATACACAAGCCCACAAGGGAATTCTTATGACCTCAATTCAAAATTCCATTCCGCCTTCTACATCATCCACCTATGCCTACCATAATTCATCTTGTTACTGGTGTTCATGTTCTTGACTCTATGTTTTGATCTGACGCACTTGAATTCTTAGGTAGTATCTTCGAGGTTTCAGTCCTTAACTTCCATTGACCATTAATCACCTTTGGGACCCATGGACTCCTTAGGTTGAGGTTATGAAGGGTAGCCAAGACATGTGCCTACTATGGAAAGGATCCACTTGCATATCCTTTGGTTGGGTTCATTAAGTACCTTCACCTAAGACATTCTTGCAATCAAAATGTTTTGTATGCCCATTTTTGGCATAAAACCATGTGTTCCTTTACAAATTATGTTCAATAAACATATTCTCCATTAAATTTTTCAATTTTTGGTCTTTCAAATATCCTCTTCAATGATTTTATCATATTCTTGTCTTTTCTAGGACTCTATGAACCCAATTTCATTAAAAAGTTCCTAATATTTTTTGAGAAATTCAAGTTTGAAATTGTGGCTAATGGACCTCGTATATGAGGCCTCGTCGATGGAGCAGACCTATATATGAGACCCCATATATGAGGCCCCATCAACCTAAGGGAAAAATACTATAAATACATGTGACCCCCATTTGAAATTTTCACATTTTCTCACAAATGCTAGAGGAGTTTTTTTTAATTTTTTAGAGCCAATAACTTCCTAATCTTTACTCCAAATCACTCCATTCTTTGACCTTGCAGCAACTAGAGGTAAGCTCTTCATCGTGGGGGCCATAAATGTACCATTTTTTATAGAAATTTTTTTTCCGTTTTCCTAACTCCCACTAATGTTTAACTATTGAATCAATTGTTAAACATTAAATTGCAAGAGTTAAACTTTTCTAACAAGCTTCGGTGACATTTATAATAAATAATTAATAAAATAACTAATTTGGCATGGTCCAACCTTAGTCAAAGCATAACTAACTAATGAGAAAAGGTACTCAAAAATTTAAAGTTACAAATGATATCTACTAATCCATCGATGTGTTGTGATTGTAGATGGCACCAAAGGGAAAACATACGCAGGAAGCAAGACTATCCCAACCAAGGGAGAAATGGTATAAAATAGGAAGAGGCCAAAAACAACCTTGAGAAGAACCACCCACAACCCACACCACAGGCCCTCTTAAGAATGAGGTAGAGGTGGAATCTATCAAACAGATTCCAGAAGTAGCAGCAACAATAAAACACTCCCATTAGGATGATGCACCAACATAACCAAAAAATCTCAAGATGACCTTAACAGAGGCTTGCTTGAATTAAATTAAGTTAAAAGAGGTCCAAAAATTAGTGCTTTAGGAGCTAAACTTTGGTCCTTTCCTAACATGCACCAAGAGAAGTATAAGACTAGTTGAATACCTCTCCCACGTGGCCAATCATCACTTCCACCAAGGAGTGGTACATGGGAAAAACATCTCTATTTTGAAATAATAGGTAGCTTGGAGCCACGGTGAATATCAAGGACATCTCAGTGTCCCACATGATGCAAGACATTATTGCAATGCTTGGGTTTCCAAAAACGGGAACAAACTTGGCAAAAATTCCAATGCATGCTAATCCAAGTATCAAAAAAGAATGGATGCAATGATGTTATGGTGTCGACCGCAAGGAGTATGATGTGTTCACACCAGCAAATAGGATCAATTATAAGATTGTGGCCCTTCACCTTAATCTCACAGTTAGGCCAAGTAAAATCAATCTTTCTTTGCTCATGAATGTGCCACTTTAAGTGGGAGATTATTGGTCAACCTTTTATAGCTAATCTATCTTAAGATAGAAAATCACTTTAAAGAAAATGAACATAGAAGGAAGGCACTCCCATTTCCATGCCTTATCAAGAAAATTTGTTACAAGGGAGGGATAGTTCATTACACTAATGACAATGTCAAAATTGTCTCAACCACCAACTGGGCAGAAATGATGAAGGATAAAACACTTGCAACTACAATTCAAGAAGAGGAGTAGCAATAACCACCTTCACCTACTACTCAGACAATAGTGCTAGACATCACTGCAACTACCCAATGGCTGCACCAATACAAAGAATGGCTCCTAAGTGAATAGGAGCAACAAGCAGGCATGAGTGGTGGTGACCCATCCATATATAGACTAGCCATGAGTCAACTTAATGAGGTGGCCTGAACAATTAGTTTGATGAATGAGGGTGGATCCATTTTCTCAACCCAAAGAACACAACTATCCTAAAGGTTAAGTCTAAATGCTAGAGAGGTCACAATATCTTTCACAGAATAACAGCTACTTCCAAAAATCTCTAGGAATGCTATTACCTTCTCGATGTGCTTGAAGGAGGGTGAAGGGGCAATTGTTTTGGTGATGTAGCACCATGGGTAGGAAATAGTAGCAGGAGTGGTCACTAATAGGATTATTGAGGTGCTCAATGCACCTGTAGCATCTTCACTAGACATCACTATACTCAAAGATGTGCAGACGTCCATAGGAACTATAAGTGATAGAATATGCATAGCACAACATGAAGAGCTATTAGATCAACTAGTGGAAACCAAGCAACTACTTTTGGATTTCTTTGACCTTCTAGACAACATCACTGTGACCTAGTTAGAGTTGCTAGAGGCAAGGGGCAAAAACATCATATTGGAAGGGCAACTCAAAGCAACTAGAAAATGAAATGAATGCCTGGTTGCAAAGGTTGTTGAACTAAAATCCTAGACTACTGACCTTATGGTTCTCCACCTTGCACTCACAAGAGATGAAGCTATGCAACAGCTTTAGTCTAGGCTCAAAGGAGTTGAGAATGCAATGGAGATGGTGGTGTTCTATAGATCCTTGGTATAAGCCATGCATCACAATATTTAGAAAGTGTTGAATTAGACCCACCAAGAGAATGTGTAATTGATAGCAGAAATTCATCACCTATAGAATGTTGATACATACAAGCAACAACTGGCAGATTTCATCAATCAATAGTAGGAGTAATTTGCCAAAGAAAACATTGAATTGAGGAGACTGGTAGCATAGAATAGGAATCTCTTCATGGAGGTGGTGCACTTCCTTTCCCAAAAAATTGCAATTGAAGTGATAACTTGGAAATCTAAATCTCTCAAGTTTGAGAAAGTTAAGAATTATTATAGAGAGTAGGCCAACCTACAGAAGGAAATAAATGAAAAAAAAACATCCAATTGGTGAAGGCAAAGGTAAATGAAGCCCTCCAAAAAATCTAGCAAGGTAGAGAAGTTTGGAAATCCATCTTTGATGGGATCGATGCCTACAACAAAGTGAAAATCTACAAAAAGGAGTTGCAGATCGAGGAGATGATGGAGTCTATGAAGCTTTCCAATTTCCATTATGCAAATTTGGGCATGTTAACTATTGGATGATTGTGGTCAGAGTTGGAGAAGTAGGTGGACAGCTTGTACTTGTTATATGAGGTTGAGTTCAAGCACCAAAAGGACACCAAGGACAAGCTTGAAGTGGGTAATGCTGAACTTAAAGTTCTTAAAGCACATTTCACAAATCAAAGATCAAGTATCAAGAACCTAGCCATAAGGATGAATGACTACCAGGAGTTGCAAAATGTAGTAAGGGTGTTTGACATTGAATGCAAATAGTTCACTACCTAGTTTATCAATGTAAAGGAGATGTTTCCAATCATGCTCTATCTATGGGATATCCCCATGCTAGCCCACATTGGTGATGTCGTGTGGACTGTGAATGATCCTTGGAGTAAGGAGGAGAAGATGAAGGTATTACTTAATACCTTTTGCCATCCATCGAAGCTTGTAGTCATAGCGAGATAGCCACAACTGTCTCAACCATTGCATGTGCTTGAATCCAGTGAAGATCCTTCAAAGCCTTAAAAGCCAACATTTCCTAGGACTATCTGATCTTCACCACCATCTTCATGCCATCAGAGGATGTGTTGTCCAAATTTTTGCAGTCATGTCTTAGTGTTTAATTTTGTATCATGAACATCATAATTTTTTGTAATTTGTTGATCCGTACACTCAAGCACTTATCTTTGTCTAGTTAGTCTATTTTGTGTTAGTAAGAGTCAATGAATAATCCCATACCTTTCCAATTTTCTAAAAGAACTTGAGGATGAGTTTTCATTTAGTCATGGAGTTATGATGAACATCAAAGAGTCACATTGATAGGCCCCCATTGATGTGGCCTCATCAACAAGCCCCCATTGATGAGGCCTAGTTTATGTGATGTGCCTTGTCAGTGGGGCCACATTGATATAGCGCTTGCTATGTTGACAGGGCCCCGTTGATGCAGCCCTATGGTAAAAACTATAAATACAAGCTCACCAATAGCATTTAAGCATAGAATTCTTATCATAGTAGTAAAGCTATTATAGTTTTTTTATTTGAGAGTTAAAATATTTCTCTAAGTATCCACAATAGGAGTCAAAAAGTGTACGGATCTTTATTCGAGTACTATTATACATAAACACATCATTGTGAATGGCCATAAAGATGAGCTTCTTGATCAAGCCTTGCAGCACTTGGATTAGATTAATGATTTATTTATACATTCATTATTTTCATTAATTAGAACATTAATTAAGCTAAATTAAGTTGAGCAATCGATCCATTAATTAAGCTAAATATATTAAGTACATAAGTATGATCGCTTCAAGCATAAACACGTATTTTCTTAGTAACCCCAGCAACATTATTGCTTAGTTCACCTAGTAGTGTAGTGCTTTGTAATCCTAGCAGTGTGTATGTGGGTTTAGAACATGTATGACAAGTTGGACCAAATGCTTATGTTAGGAATAGTTAGACATTAGTTAATTAATTAGGTCTCAATAGTATTAAATCATCTTACCTTTATATTTCAGCACCACAAATCCTAAAAACATAAAACCATAAAAATCACATACCTTGATTACACTTAATCATACCATGTACATCATAAGTGTAATTGGGAAGAAAACAAACGAATTTAAGGCAAGGTTCATTACCTAGACGACTAGTGTATTAGAGAACATAAAGTTCTTGGAATTTGACCAGATCTCGCATGAACGCTTCGTGATTCGTATGGTTGAGTGTAGGGATACCTTTATTACTCATCAACAATTCATTGATGCTAATGCTCAAGTTGTTACTAATTTTGAATTAGGTTCTTTTTTTTTCTTCAACAAATAGATCATCAAGGTTGTCCTTTTGGTCCCTATCTTTTTATTATTATTGTAAACATTGTTTTCACATAATTTGCATTATGATCTAGAAAGGAATTTCATCAAAGAAATTTCAATTGAGGATCAAGGAATACCATTTCTTAACATGCACTTTGTAGATGATTCTTTTTTAATAATCAAAAATTCTCTATACCATATCAATACTCTTTTAGCTAAAGTAAAGGATTACTACATGTTATCAAACTCTTGGATCAATTAGCAAAAATATATTGTTTATTGTAATGGAAATATGGATGAGTGGGTTACTCTCAAGCCTTATAAAATCTTGAAAAAAAAAGATTCTATTTTCAAAATTTTAGGAATACATTTTTCTTTTAGACCTAATCTTACATTTTATGGAATTATATGATTGATAAAATTGAAAAGAAGCTTGATAAATGAGAAGACAAAAAGCTCATCCTTGCTAGAAAACTTTTAGTTATTAAGCAAATACTTCAATCAACTTATGTTTATTGCTCCAGTTGTTGGGATCCTTCTAAAACTTCTTATGAGAGAATTGGTTGTATCATCCATCAATTTCTTTGGTTTGCTAAGCAACATAGAAAAGGTTTTTCTAGAGTTGCTTGGGATATTTGCATGGTAGTAAGAAAGATGGAGGACTTGGCTTCATTAATTATTATCACCAAGGTATTTTTCTTGAGGAAAAATGGATTACAAAGTGCATTAATAGAGATGATGTTTGGATGCTCCTTTTAAGAAACAAACTTATGCCAGAAAAACCTAAGAGCAATTATAGTTAGTCTTTTAATAACTTTCTTCACTATCTTTTTTTTCATCAAGCCATTTCTATTCTTGGTTCTACGATTCTCAAATAAATTTGGAAGACATGGTGCAAGAGTAGTGATTATTGGAATTACAATTATATTACAATTTTAGACGATATGCTTAAGCAAATTAGCCCATGATGGATTTTGTTTAATGAAGGGGCTTATGCTACTAATGCATCTAGATTATGTATCACTTTGAGTAGATTTGGTATCACTAATAGATGGATTACTTGGAATGAAGGTTTCAGCCACTATGGTTTGAATAAAAAGAAGGAAAAGGAATTTTGAGAAATTAATTTCTAATCTTGAGATTTTATTTAAAGATGACAACAATTTGCATCAGGTTTTTCTAGATATTATTTTGGAAGGATGGCAAACATATGTTTCTTGTTAGTTCAAAAGTTACTTATGAAATTATTACAAAGAATGATTTTTTTCATAAAAAATTTCAATAAAGCCTTGAAAATGCAATTATCATTGCACTTTTAGATGAGGAAAATGAAAGATATTTGGAGAAATACATTTTCTAAAATTTTTATTTTTTATGTTGTCTTATTCATTAAGGTCTTTCTATTGCCACTCTTCTTAAACATATGGAAAATATTTCTCCTCAATGTCCTCTTTGTATAAGTGAAGACTTATTTTCTCATGTTTTTTAGTGTCTTGTTGCTTAGCATGCTTAGAAATGGACATTCAAAATTTGTAACAACATTCAATCAATCACCAATGAACTCACTTTTGGTGATTAGCCTACTTTATCTAGTTCATATCTTTGCATTTAAAATTTTTTTTGATCCCTTGTTTTCTACACTTTTGGCATGTAATTATTTTCTAGTATCAAGAGTATAACTATGATCTTTCTTCAAGTGTCAAATACCAAATTCTAAAATATGTCATTTTTTAGCCAGAAATTCAAGTACAAAATGTCCTAGTGAAAGCTAAATAATTAATTTGTTTTCTTCAGTATTAAGTTCTTTTTATTTTGGAGACTTAGGGATGAAAAGCTTTCAACTTTTGTTGCTATTTGTTCTTTATCTTTGATTGATGTATTCTTTTTTTTTTCTTACAAAAAGTTTTCTCCTTTTATTTATAAAAAACATTTTAGTAAGAAGTAAAAATTCATGAGGGTGCTTTTGAATAAGGGTAAGGCTTAATTCTTTTCATACCCCAAAGAAGAGATTTTTCAGGATTGATTATAAGGATGAAAACTTGAAAAGGCATCTTTAAAACAACTATGTTTTTTCCTTAGACTCTCTCTTTGATGATTTGATGTAGTGTGAATTTTATTTTTATTATTATTATTATTATTCATTACTTTGTGTAATATTAATTTGATTTAAAAAATAACAGATCCAATTGTTGGCACACTTTGGCCATTTCATGGAATAGGTTGGAATGATTAAAATTTTTTTTTGCAGAAATGAAAAATCCACGTAACTACAATTGCTAATAAACTGGTCATGAAGCTATATGTTCATGTGCCCTGTATATGAAGTGTAGAACAAAAAGAGCAGAAATGATACCTAAATCTATTGAAGTCATACCGACTCAGCTTAGGTTGACAAAATTTCTAAGTCTACAACTAATTGATGAATTGGTGATTTATGACCAATCTAAAAACTATGCAATAGTTACATACAGATAAGGAGAGAAGCTAGTGCTCATGAAACTATGTATATGATGTTATTGTGTGAGGGCGGGGTGACCTCTTCCTCCCCAGTACTGGATTTATGAGGCATGAGGTCATGAACGGACAAGCTCATGAGCCCACCTCTGTTCTATGACTTCTATCACAGATGTTTACACAAAGGTAAATCCAAGGCACACTGACATACCAATCAAGAAAAGCTGTGTGTGTATATTGATAGCCCAGTCTAGTCTATTCGAGTGGAGGCAACAACGCATAGCTTGGTGCTGCACTAAAAATAGAAATTGGAAAACCTTTCCAGTACGTTTATGGTGTGCAGCTTTCACTCAACCATGACTTTCTTAGTGCTTCATTGGATAAGGAGACCAAGATGTTACCGAATATTTTACAATGATCATCGAATGTAAAAATAAGCGACTATCAAGTATTAAATGCAAAAATGAGCATAGTATTGTTTGGGGTGGTAGAACAAAGGTCATTTATGCAGTTGGCTTCCCCATGGATATTCTCCTACCTCAAACCACATTCTCTTTTGAAACAAACAATGACCGCCTTTCCCTGGTGAATCCCGAGCCATGTTAAGTTATGTATCGGCATTCTGATTTTGAGGAAGAAGTCCACATTTCCATGTTTGGCAGCATTCTACACTCTCAGAGTTATGAGCCTCACATTAAAAATACATGAGCTTACTATCAAAGCTACCAAGTTCTTGTAAAGGAGGATGAAAAACTGAATTACTAGCAGTACAGATATGCAACATTTCTGCTGGAAACTCATTAAACAATGTTGGTTACGNTATGCAACATTTCTGCTGGAAACTCATTAAACAATGTTGGTTACGTTGTGCATGGACTCAACTGCCTTCTCAACTCCACATTTCTGAATTCCCTACACTTGACATTGCAAGTTGTTGAATAACCAAAATATCTTGTCATTTTAGCGCTTGTATTATGGAAGATGAGTCAAGCTTGACATGGAAGAGAATACAGTGCCTTTTTTACGAATGACCACACCTTATTGCTAGAGTGACAAAGAAGAAGCAATTAGAGAAGGAGGAGGTGCCATACATGAAGTAGCAAATGAAGACGATCTTTAGGGTTTTCAATCCAGTGACTGACACAGTGACGTGCAACGTGGTGGTTGCCAAAGGATCATGTGCAGAGCTAGTTTTGGCTGTTACGAGTGATGCACGAACAATGTTAGATAATAATGGTGGCATTACATGTTCGACGGTGATGGTTGTGGATCTGGCGTAGCAAAGTGATGACCAGGCACGTGGTATATGGATACTTTGGTGGGAAAGCAGCAGCAGTAGCAACATTCGAGAAAATGCGGAGTGCCATCCCGATGGCAATGTCATGGGTGAGGATTATTCGTGATGAATAGGGCGGATGCTAAATGAGGTGTAGCACTCATACGCCTTACACACATGAAAGATGAAAGAGCTTGTGGCTCTGCGTCGCAGGCACGCCCAAACTTTTCTAGAGGATGCCAAAAATATTGCAGTAATTCTCAAAATATTTTTAGTAACCATCATTAAACTTGTTCTATTTGAAATAAATCATGAAAGGCACTCGTGGATGCAGCAATGGTAGATCCTCCGCCAACGTATCCTTCCTCTTGGAAACTAATTTCCTGTGTAGCCTGGCTAGTACATGCCACGTTGCCAATAACAAGAAAACTAGTGGCCAAAAGTGAAGCCAATCCTCAGCAAACATCAAAGAAACACAAATGGGCATTGCCTATACACGACAACACCACCGGATGCAGTGGAAAAATGTTCAGAGGATGAAATGGTATTCCTAACAACATCACCCACGACAAAGGACTCTCTGTCATATACCTCATCATTCTCCAGGCATACACACCATCAGGTACGCCTGCTGCACGTTAACATCGACAGCAGCTTCCATATCAAACCTGGAGCACCTCATCGTCATGGCCAGTGGCATCATTGACAACACATTCATAACTACATCAAGGCTCTGGTTGTAGAATATGACATTTATTTTGATTAACTTTGGATTTTGATATAAGTAATTTAGTTGTTATTATGCTACTGTACGTTTGACAGCCCTTGGTTATGTACCAAGTGAGTATTAATATTTAAAAATTTGCATATGCTAAGGAGTTATATTGGATAGTTATCCAATAGGACACTTGGCCACCATAGCTTTTATTTCTATAGTTGTAAATTTGTGTGGAAGTTGTAACTTCCTAGCCTTAATCCCATGATGTTTGTAACCACTACAAAGGCCACTTGTCAACTACAACTTTTTTATCTCCATGGTGACCACTTGGCAACTGAATGAGCCACTTGGCAACTAAATGGGACACTTGTCACCCACAACTTTTTTATCTCTATGGTGGGTATAACCACCCAAAATATTTGTAACTTACCTAACTACCTATGAGACCCTATAAAAGGGCTTCAAGGGTAGGAAGGAAAGAGGGAGACACTTTTGGATCACACACTTGGGGTCTCACTTGGGGTCTTGGAGGAAGATTGAAAAGAAGACATTTTCAGAGATTACTTGTAAGATGACTTGTTAAAGACAACATTTCAACCTCTTTGTCATAGTCCTGTGAGTTATGTTTATTTTTTATTTTGTTTAAATTGTTTAGCTAGTGGTTTAGATGGTATCATGCTTGGCAAGTAATTTTGGCATTTTTAGATTGCTCTTATTGTTCTTGTTGCATGATAGAAATTTTCTATTAAAATTTTTCCATAGAAGAGCTTGTGTTTGAAAGCCTTAAGAGCATTTTAGTAGTGAATTTTCTTATTGTGCAATGTATAAGAACCACTATTGAGATTGTTGTAAGAGAGCCTCTACATGTAGTTAAGCCGTTGAACGATTCAATAGTCAAGAGGGTTCAAAAAATATTTGGTATTTTGATAGGACCATAATAGCTTCTTTTATCTTTAAAGTGAATCTCTGTGGTATTTCAATTAGAAATTTTCAAGTCTTTTGAAGGTTCTGTGGAATGCAATTGTTGACATCCATTATCTAGACAAAATGGAGTCTTGTACGTGATAGTTTATGTAGCAATTTTTTGGATAGCATAGTAGGATTTTCTTGAAGAAATTGCTTATTTGAGCCTTGGAAGTTTGAACAATTCATAGTTATTGAATTTGGGATAGCTTTATTGTGAAGAGTTTACTTGTATCATTTTACCTTGTTTAAACATTTGAGATCTTTACACAAATCTTCTTTCTTTGTTTCTTCTTTCTAATTCCATTGAATCATGCTTTATTTCTAGTTTTCTTGTGGAACTATCTCTTTCTCTGGGGAAAATTAGAAGTAGATTCACAGAGTTGTGCTCAAATGTTTCTGCAAAAATTTATTTGTTACAAGTAGGTATTATAAGGACCGCATAGACTAGGTAATTGAATAGAATAAGAACTCTCAATAACTCATAGTACTTTGCAAAGTTGGCTGAATCTCTTTAAGATAAGTTATTTATAGTTTTACATACAATCCAATTGTTTCATTTTTCACAACTGCACACCGCAATAGCACACACACATACTCACATTAACTACTGAGTCTATTTGGAGGTATCTGGGCCTTGGTGTTGCCAGAAGACCAGCAAGCACCTAAATCCTATTCGAGGACACTCGTTGGTGGTTGTGTCCCAAATGGTTGCGAACACCAATAAAAATTTAAGAATGGGGGAAGATGCTAGCAAGGATGGCAGGTTGGCAAGCATGGGAGGGGGAGGGAAGGAAGATGGATGTGTATGTGTGGGGTGTGGGTGGAGTGTGTGTTAAAACCCTGAAATAAGTGTAATATAAGTACACCCCATGATATATAGTTTTATTAGAGCTTTATAACTTAGCATTGCCTACCAGAATCGAACCCATATTACAAAAATGATTTTGTTCATAAACAATTCAATAAGGCTTGAAAAATGAAATTATCATTACACCTTTGGATGAGAAAAATGAAAGATATTTGGAGAGCTCCTACATTTTCTAAAATTTGTATTTTATATGTCATATTCATCAAGGTTTTTCTATTGGCACTTGTCTTAAACATATGAAATTTTTTTTCCTCAATGTTCTCTTTGTAGAAATGAAGACTCATTTTCTCATATTTTTTTTGAGTGTTTGGTTGCTTATCATGCTTGGAAATGGACATCCAAAATTTGTAAAAACTTTCAACCAAGCATCAATGAAGTCATTCTTGGTGATCAACCTGCTTTGTCTACTTCATTTTTTTTCATTTGGAATTATCTTTAACCATTTTTTATCTACTCTATTTTGAAGCTTTGATGTGCAGTTATTTTCTAGCAACAAGAGCATAACTATGACTTTTCTTTAGGTGTCAAATATCATATTCTCAAAGATGTTATTTTTTAGCTACAATTTTAAGTAAAAAAGCTTTAAGTGGAAGTTGAACAATTACCTTTTTTTCTACAATATTAATTTCTTTTTGTTTTGAAGGCTCAAGGATGAAAAGCTTTTAGCTTTTATTGCTAATTGTTCTTTATCTTTGATTGATTTATTCTTTTTTCTTTGGGGAGAGTTTTCTCCTTCTCTTTACAAGAAACCCTTTAATAAGAAGTGAAAACCCATGAGAGTGCTTCTGAATAAGGATGAAGGAAGGTTTTTAAAGATTGGTTGTAAGGATGAAAACTTGAAAAGGCATTCCCAAAACCATTGGGCTTTTTCTTTACACTCTATCTTGTATGATCTCATGTACTATGAATTTTTTTTAGTATTATTATTCATTTCTTCAAGGTCCAACATGCCCTCATTTTCCGCCACAAGAACCGAACCCATAACTTGAAGCTTTCAAATTATGATTCTTATCACTAGGCTAATACCTTGTTGTAAATAAAAACAAACTTGTTTGAGATAAAGAACTAAAAAAATGAATGATCTAATAAAGACATGATATTTTAAATTTTCTTTTATTTTAAATTTTTTTGCTATCTTGATTAGTAGGAAATCAATGCACTGTTTTTGGTATTTTTTCTTATAAAACCTAATCCTTTAGTATGTCCTAGTATGCATCCAAAACCACATCCATAATGTTTCTTTGCCTATTTTTGGTTATACTTATGATGATCTAGCAAACTAGTGTAGGTCCTTCATACAATAAAAAATGAGATGTTAGCCTAATGGTATGGGTCATGGCCTCATAACCCTAAGTCAGATGTTTGATTCTAGTAGGTGGCACTAAGTTATAAAATTCTATAAATATTGGGGTATACCTTTGTTTCAATTATTTTGGGTTCCAACACCCCTTCATATCATCAACATAGTAAGAGCCAAATATGATTGATAGAGAAAGGTTTCATTAATAATTTTTCATGCAATAAATCCTATAAAATTTGAAATTTTAATTGAGCACAAACTATGTGTTGAAAGTGGTAAAAAAAATACCTATAAAAAATTATTATGTAGGTATCTACAAGTTTTTAAAAAATTACTTCTTGAACCCAATCAAAAGCTCTTATAGAGTTAAGTGTATTCAATAATGGAGAAAGGTCAAGCAATAATAGCTCAATTGGTTGGCTCACATGCTTTGCACCTGAACCACCACCAATTTCGGGCTTCAGCATTTCAATGGTAAATTTGTCTAAGTGTCAAAACTTGGAAAAATTTTTCTAAGTGTTGGTGCTATGCTCCCCAACGTAGCATGCATCAAGGCCTATTTTGCAAAATTTTCTAAGTGTCAATAGTAGTTGCAAGAGAATTTTCTAAGTGTCTTGCTATGCTCTCAATATGCCTCCTACACTTCCCAGCATAGCTAGAGTAGCACATACTTCCATGGCCTGCTTGCCTAAGTGTCAAGCTAGAAGAAATCAAGATTTCTTGGGATGGATGAAACAGTTTAGCAAATTTTCTATCTTATGGGTTTCTATGCTCTACTACACTCTCTAGCATAGCCAACATAGCACATGTTTCAATGCTTAGTTTTTCCTAAGTGTTAGGTAAGAAGCCATCAAGCTAGCTCAACATGGAAGAGGCATTTGGTAGATTTTCTAACTCCTAAGGCCACCCCTTCTGCTACACTCTAGAGCATACCTAGCATAAAAAGAACAAGGATTATAGTCTTTACCAAATTCTTCTAAGTTTTCATGCTATGCCCTATCCCCAAGGAGCATCTAGTGTCTTGCACGTAACACAAGATGAGCATAGTAGCCAGTGTCCTGTGTGTCGCACATAACATGGAACGAGTATAACAGCTAGCATCTCATGTCCCACACATAACATGGGATGAGCATAGTAGCAAGCATCCCATGTTCCACACGTAACATGGGATGAGTGTAGCAAACAGCATCTCATGTCCTACATATAGCATTGGATGAGTGTAGTAGCTAGAGTTAGAAAAATTTTTGAACTTTTTCTGGTCACCTTCAAACTCAGAAATTTTTTTAAATTTTTCTTGTAGTCCCACCTACCACACTGCAACATGGCACTTGATCTACATTTTGGGCTAACCCTAGCCCTATAAATACCCTTAAGCCCCAATGTTTTAGGGGGTTGGCTTTCATTTTTCATCAGTTAGGCAGTTGGCATTTGGCATTTTGGCATCTTGGCACTTAGCTCCATGGGTGAATGAGACCTAGATCACACCACACTAGTGTAGAGGCATCCCTACACTGCATAGTACAATACAACCTTGTTGCAGCCCTGTAGAACACTACATGGTACACCACATCCCTATTGCAACCTTGCACCACATAGTACATCATAGCCCCATTGCAGCTATATAGAACACCACACAGTACACCATGGTGGCCAACATGATAGGCATAGTTCATCACGACAAATGTTAGACTTCATGGAAAGACACCATTGAGACTATGACTATGCTCACACTATACCTGTTGTACTCTGTGTACCTTCTAAGAGCCATTTGGAGTTAACTATGCTCCCATTTGGGTGGTGTTCCATTCCTCTCTTCTGTTTCTAGCATTTTCTTGCAATTTTTTGCACTTTTTCACATGTTGTCATGCTATACTACATTCGAGTGATAGTCTCTATGGGTTAACACTCTTGTTTCAGTCAAAACCCTTGGCTACGCTCACCTCCATTCCATGGCTACGCTCTACACTTAGCACTGTGAAGCACCACTTTGACACTTACCATTGTTTGACATTTTTTGCACTTACATATCAGCTAACAACACCATCCCTCAGTTGCATCCACCACTTCGATTGCAACTAGAAAAGTCCATATTCGATCAACAAGACCATCTATGCTACTCTGCCTTCGTTTCTAGCAAGGCCCTCATGTGGAGGTAGGGTTAAGGCTGTGCATCTATTGACCCCTCAGTGATTCCAGCCACTAACATTTTTGGTCATTATAATTTTTGGCACTAGAAGGAGGGCCATGCCATTTCCTTCTATATTTTCTAACTGTTTTCTCGTGTGCTCTCTCCACCACTAGATGGTGTAGATTGGTCCCAGTTGTTGATTCCCCTAGAACCCTGTAGGACAATAGCCCAAGTGTATCTATTGTGTTAAAATTTAGATGATCTAGAGAGTGTAACAAAGCCTTAGAGCATAGCAAGCTCCAACATAGTGAGTGTAGCAACAGAGTTAGTCATTTTTAGTATTTTTCAAAGTTAGTATTTTTCCTACATTTCCATACTTTGCATTTTTTTGCATTTTTATACTAAGCCAAATTTTTGGAGTTTCATACTTGGCCAATTTTCTACAGTTTTACACTTAGTTAATTTTGTTTTTTTGTAGTTTCTATACTTAGCCTTTTTTCTACATTTTTACACTTATCCAGTTATCTACATTTTTATACTTAGCCATTTTTCTATAGTTTTTCAGAGTTAGCCATTTTCAACAAACAGCAACTCCACAACCCGAGCTGTGAACATGAATCCAGATCAACCTTCCACATCAATGTCTAACACATTTGACACCACAATCCACACAAAGCATACCATGCTAGGCCATGAACAATACAATTTTTTCTGTGTCAAAATCCAAGTAGGATTACTAGTGGATTGCCTTGACTTGGAGGCATAATAGGACTTTGAACAAGTCCACCGGGATGGATGGTAGTACAACCCCTCCTTTTTAAACATAATCCCACTCACAAAGTCTTACCACCAACTATTTTCCCAACTCATTCATGAAAACAAGCATGATGTAGGGACAACCTATGAGGAAGCCTCACAGGAGGAGGAAGATGAGTTTGAGGCCCACTCTAAATTCAAGAGCCCCCTCTACACCATCTTCTAGCAACTACTCCCTAGTATAGCCCCTCCTTGGTTCAATCCACCTATCCTCTCTGAGATGGTGGCCATGCCAATTTAGCCTTCCTTGCAAGCAACCGCTGCATTTTCCCAACCCTATGCTCACACGAGGGCCACCTCCCAACCCTAGACAATTCAGGCATCCTACATCCCACTTGTCTCATCTATGCCCACGATGTCCATTGAACCCACTTATGTGTGGCCTACCTCAGTAACCATGCCCATCGCTTAGCCAATGCATCAACTAAACCCATCTACTACAACATTAAATTGGCAACCACCATCTACGACTATGTTAAACTAGCAACAACCATTTACTATGATGTTAAACTGGCAACGATCATTTGCTACGACATTAAACTAGTAGCAACCATTTACTACAATGTTAAACTGGCAAACTCTGCAATCAAAAATCCAACCCTATGCTATGTAACCAACATAAGCCTAGCCAATGTAACCAACTTGCACATCTCCAAGCTTAGATCAGGAATTTCAACTGATCTAAAGTTTAATGAAGGAGATTAACTAACTAAGGCTACCTCCTTTGACACCATCAAGGTGATGGACTTCTACTAGGATGATCCCATAAGTCCTATGGTACCACCTCTAACTCTCCCAATTGGGGTCTATCTACCTCAACTCACCAAGTACAATGGTGAAGGAAACCCCAACGAACACTTGGTTACATTTCGATCTGAGTGCCTACTCCTTCAAGCCTAACCACACACATCATGTGTGTGTTCCCCATGTCACTCACTAGCAAGGCCATAGACTAGTATCATGCACTACCTAAGGCCTCAATCTCTTCTTTGGAGGATCTCATAAGCCAATTTGTGACACGCTTTAGGTACAACTTGAAGCTTGAAGTAATCCTCGACCAACTCATGCAAGTCAAGTAGGGGTCCCTAGAGCCCATGCCAAAATTCCTCCAACATTAGAACACTGCATTGAGAAAAATGCATGAACCCCTAGTAGAGATGCACCTACTAGCCATCTTCAAGGGTGCAGAGACTTCATCAAGTTCAAACTATATTACCTAGCCCCAAAGTCTCTCAGCTAAGCCTTTGCCCAAACAAAGGGCATATAGGAGGTAGCGCAAGCTAGCAATGGCACAACCTACGTGGTCTACAGAAACCAACATGCATGTAAGAAAAACACAAAAGTGGTAATAGTTGCCACAAGCACAAAAGCAACCAACTGGGGCTCGATGACTAAGTAGCCCAAGGTCCCATCTCACAAAGCCATCAACTCTAGTGCCAACTTTTCTACATCAGCAAGGGCCATCCCAAGGTCAAACTTTGAGCAAAAGAATTGCTCAAAGTATACACTAGTACTGATGGAACCCTTTGAACTGCTGGAGCAACTCCTGAAAGCCTAGCAAATTCAATACAAACACATATAAGAGATTACCTACCAAAAACATTATAGGTACTGTGAACTACTGAGAAACCCTACCTTAGCAACACCGAACGAGCCTTTGGTCCCACAACACTTCAAGCTAGACCAATACTATCATTACCACTAGATGTTTGGTCATAGTATAGACAACTTTCATGCTTTATAGGATGACCTGCAAAGAATGATAGAACAGGACCAACTGGTGCTCGATGCAACAAGCCAATCCAAGGCAAACAATGCCCCCTACATCATAAAATCCATAAGTGTATGTGGCAAGTCTAAACCTGCATAAAAACCTTTTGTGATCCACATGCCTTCCAGCAAGGCAAGGATCCCCTCTATCTCCACAAGCAAGAGATCCCCATTTATCATCAAAGTGCAACCTTCGACACCCACAACACCCTTTGTGGTCAAGGTCCCACAACAATCATTCGCTAAGATGTTAAATTGGTAACCAAACCAATCATCTGCTAAGATGTTAAATTGGCATGATGTAGCAACAAAAATTGCTAAGAAACCTTTCATCATCAAGGTAGCATAACGAGTTGGCCCCACAATAACTCCCAAGCCACCATTTGTCATAAGGGTATTACAACATGATAGCCCCTCACCTACCTGAAGTCCAACAGTGGGCAACATCTTGGCCTCTCCTCCTTTGAGGGCTGACCCCATTAGTAACCTAAGTAGGCCTACCAAATGGCAACCTAAGAGGATGAATGAGCACCTCAAAATCCCCATGGTCAAAGCAAAGGCCATAACTAGTAAGCAATAACTAAACATTGGGACCCTACCTGAAAGCAGGCTAAGCAACCTAAGCCCAATCCCCCTTCATGAGAGATCTATCTCTCAAGCTACATGGAGGAAGTAAAGGCCAACACAATGACCAATGACAAAGACTTCGTAGTGACACTAATCCAATTGAAACAAATGCTCAAGCAAATGAACATAATGTTGAGCTTGTATGACCTAGTCATGACCCCATTTGCTTATCACAAAGTGTTGGCCTAAGTGTTGGCCTTCATTCCTATTACACCATCTATGCAATGATGTTGCCCCCCGCACCACAAGAGTCAGGTTCAACATCCCTAGCATTTTATGATGATGCAATCAAGGTCAACCTCTAATGACGGGAAGTTACTACAGCTCCACTATTCATTAGCATACATGTTGGGCAATGCACCATCTGCAAACTACATGTCGATGATGGTGCAACAACAAATGTAGTTTTGTAGTCTATCATCAACAAGCTAGGACTGGCAGATGAAATCAGGCCAAACAAAAGTGTGTTTCTAAAATCCTTCAATGGATCACATGTGACTGTCAAGGGTACAATCAACTTAGCCTTCATAGTAGGAGAGTAATTCCCCACTAATGCAAATTTCATTGTCATAGAGGAGATGCCAAGCTTCAATCTGATCCTAGGAAGGCCTTGGCTAGGCCAACTACTAGCTATCTCCTCTCCCATCCATCAAGAAATCCACCTTCCATATGAAGGTGGTCAAGTTTTCATCCATAATGATAACATCCCTCTTTCAACTACCCATAGCATAGACATGGAGCAAGTGTTGGAGGTGGAGTTTCTCGATGGTACACCTACGACAATCAATGCAACACCTAAGGCTAACACACTCAAACAAGTGGTTAAAGCCAATAGCCTCCTAGTCGATCCTAAGCCTTGCACACCCCTAATCCATACCTAGTTAGGAGGCAACTACATGACCAAGACAATGTGCTAGGTGCCTACCTACCCCTTGCCTCCACTTGTAATGCATTTTTAACTTTTGTTTACATCACACTAGTCTACGCATTTACATTTTTCCTGCATGCTTAGATCAAGCATTTCATTTTGTTCATGTGTTTTTATTTTGCTTCTTCATGTATTCATTAACTTAGCTTATGCATTTCATTTGAAAAACATAAAAAACACATCAAAAATCATAAAATTACAAAAACACATGGCCCAAAAGGGCCTTAAACTAGACCATGGCTCGAAATAGCCTAAAATTATCACTTTTTGCATTACTTTCCTTTCATTTGTGCATTTTAACTTTGTTTACGATAGGTGCCACTTGATGTTTTTTTTCTAGTTGATTTTTATAGGATCTTGCAAGCACATAGCATGACTACACATGCAACATCACACCTCACACAAGCAAGGTAAGCAAACATCTACTATGATGTTAAATTGGCATAGAACATCTACAACATTAAACTGGCACAAAATTTTCCTTGGGCTATGACATTAAACTAGCACCCACAACATGGTCTGCTATGACCTTAAACTAGTAATCCATTGTTCGCTACGACATTAAACTAGCACATAGCAGTTTGCTAGGACTATAAACTAGCACATCACGATCTACTAGGACCTTAAACTAGGTTCACGTTCTACTAGGACCTTAAACTAGTGTAGCACGTACTCTACCAAGACCTAAAACTAGGTTTGCAATTTAGCACCCATAGTTCAACATACATAGTTTTGTAGACAAGAAAGCACGAATACTTCCATCCCTTCGTTGCCTGCCCATAGCTCTTAGGTAGGGTGGGGTGGAGCATTGTAGTTCTAGAATGAAGTTCATGTCATCAAGAAAAAATCCCTCTAGAACATTTGTAGTGTCACTACCCTTGGCATCTTGTTGATCCTCTAGAGGTGGCTTCAGGCATCTTGCTGACCTTCTAGAGCTACTACCACCATCACTAGTCATCTTGGTTAGATCTCTCATCATTAGCATCACTCACTAGAAAACTAGTGGTACTGTGGCATAGCCACAGTGATGAATCATGTTTTACTTAAGCTTTGATATCTGAGTGGTCACGATATCAGGTACACGATATCAAATACACAATATTGCAGCCTAGGATGCAATATCAAGCATTTGATATCACAGGGTTATCCTCGGGTCTATAAATACAACCCCCGAGTACATGATTGGGATTAGTTTCTGGCAGTCAAGTAGCAGAACTCTTGTATTTTGTTCATTTGAGAGTTACAATATTTTCCAAATGCCTACAGCAAGAGGTCTAAGTGTGATTAGATCTTTATTCAAGCATTGATGTACTTGAACATACCATTTTGTTGGCAATAAAGATGAGCTCTTTGATTCATCCTTGTAGCACTTGATACTTTCTTTCTCTATGCATTGACATATTGTGATTTCATGTAGTTTACATTAATGTTATTCATTAAACAATTAATATTGATTAATTAAGCAACCAATCAAAATATACAAGCATGACCCCTTCAAACATACGTGTGACACTTGATAGCTCAGAAACAATTAGCATTTGACAACTTAGTGGTGTTTACATGAAGTTCAGGATGTGTCTAAGAAGTGGGAAAGGTTGCTTGTGTTAGGCTAAATTAGACAATAGTTTACTTAGCACTTAGTTGCTCTCAGTTTTATTCTTGTTTTAGGAAATCAATTGATAAAACAAAAAATAATAAAAACCTTATGCCTCAGTCACACTTAACCGTACACTTGCATTTCACAAATGAGACTGGGAAGACAACGAAGAAACAACATGAACTCACTATTTAGCTCTAGCATACTTGGTAATTAAAGTCTATAAAATTCAACTAGATTGCACATAAATGCCTATTATTCATATTTTTGGGCATAGGGGTACCTCGCCACTCATCATTGGCATCATTGTCGAGGACTTTAGTTCTACATGCACTATCTAAACCTAGTGAAACCTAGTAACCTTGTTGTTTGAACCCTAAGAATCAAATCTTTCAAAAATAAAAATTATTATTACAATTAAATTCAATCTTAACTACACATTGCATATAAACTCATTAACATAAAATGTCTTCTTCTCATATGAGCCTTTCTTTGCCCAAGGCAAACCAAGCACCTCAACAATACCAGATGATATATGCTCATCTTAATGAGTATGTACTAGAATTCACTTTCATCTTACATCAAGATGAAATGCTATAGTACCAAAAAATGGAAGGCAACATTGTGTTGCCACCTAATCAATCTGTTCCAATGATGCTCCAACTAATGCTCGTACAACATAGACTTCAACATCTTCATGGGGATTATGAGATGCGAGATCCTAATTCAAGGGATTATCATCCTACTGAAGCATAAAGGCTAATGGATTGTCAACTGGAGCACCAACATGAGCTTGTGAAGGGAAAGGGGTCAAACACTTTTTCACCTTTTCTTGGCCCATTAGATGAATGTGAACACTTCTTTTAGGGCTTTTCCTTTGGTGATACTCCTCTCTTTGACTTTCTTCAAGTGGCCCTCAACCATAACGTGCAATCCACAATTCATAATCTAGGTTCTAGTCAGAATAGATCCAATGACAAAAATGGATTTGGAGGGGCAAGTCATGATAAAGGGAAAAAAGGAAGTCATGATCATGATCATGGTCATGATCATCGAAGGAAGGGTGATAGGCATTAGCGCGATGCAAGTTCTCCTTCCTCCTCCCCTTCATCATATTTTTCTTCTTCTTCTTCTGGATCAGATTGTGGCCATAGAGGGCATGACCATGATGGAGGTGATTGACAGGACTAGAACAATAGAAGGGACCATCAGGAAAATTGAGACTGGAGGTGTGGGCAATCCAAAAAGACCCACTGCCATGAAAGAAGGGTTAGTAGAAAACATCGTAGGCACCATCACCATGGCCTTAATGAACCTTTACTTTCCACTTAGAGAATTCCAATAAAGCATGTAAAGGATAGTAGAATAAAGAGGCTAAACATGAACAACATCCCTTAGTTTGAAGGAGGCTACGATGCTAATCTGTAAAATCATCTCTAAGCCTTTCAAGATGCATGTGCCTTGTAGAACATTGAAAACAACTAGAAGAAGTTGAAATTATTTCCAAGGACACTCATTAAGAAAGCAAAAAATTGGTACTGACCCTTGGAGCTAGAATCAATCAGGTGATGGAGTATGATGTTGGAATTATTCAATGAAAAATAGCAAACATACTCTAAAGTGTCCAATCTGAGGAAGTAGATCCAAGGGTGGAAACAAGGAAACCATAATCCCTTGGATGTTTCTATTGGTCAATACTATTCTCTATTGCATATGTGTCCTAGCCATGGATACTCTCAGCTTGATCAACTTTGTCATATCATAGACAAGTTACGATCTGAAATAAGGAAAATCCTTGTCATCTATTCCCAAGGGAGATTGATAGAGTTAAGCATACATTAGATCCAAAAGTTAATTGAGGAGGTAGCTAGGAAGGAGGGAGAATTGAGAAAACAAGAAAGTGTAGAGGAATACAACAAGGATCCTTCTATCCACAAAAGGAGGGTTTGATTTTGTGATAGTGAGGATGAGGTAACCAAAGATGACATGGCTAATCAAAAAACCTTGCCACTCCAGAAATTGCAATTTGAAATCATGGCTAAGGTTGACCAATTATGGGACTCTATGGACAACAAGTTTCAGGCTATCTTAAAAATTGTTGAAGGGTCCAAGGAGCAAAGTGGTGAGTGTGAGCACCAGAGATGTAAGGAAGCTAAACATGCCATATCCAAGGGTAAGGGTAAGATGGTTGCAACAGAGATGGTTGTAGATAGTGACTCATATGATGATGGTGGGTGTGATGTCTACTAATATGAATATCCCAAGGGATGTTGTTCAATTATGTCACACTTGTAAGAATCTGGGATCTATGCCTTACATCCACAACTTGCACAAAGGCAAACACCCAAAATATTGTCTTATCCACAAGGAAATGCTCAAAAGTTCCACCAACCATAGTAGTACTATCCAAGTGGAACTCCACTACAACCTTACGAATTGTACCAGCAGTTGTAGCAATCACAACCATGGGTATTGGCACCTTCAAGATAGTAGTACCCTTACCAGCAACCAGATCCCTATGGTTACTATGTTCAACAACCTTCATCTTCATGGGACTCCTCTATCCATGTTGCTAATTACCAACCTCACCACTACCCTCCTAAAGTATACCAACTGCCATATTCAACAAGTGATGCCACCTACTATCCTCATCCTCCTCTTGTTCCTGCACCAACTCCTCCATCTCTTGCATAGCTACCACCCACTTCATCCATGTTGGGTGAATTGGCTACCCAACCACAGCAAAGAAATGCTACAAGGGTGATTAATTTGCAACAGGTTAACCAACCAAGTAGGTTAGAACCATGATCAAATAAAAGACCCTTCTTCCAACCTCGTAGTCTACCAAATCCCTTAGACACATCAATGGTTGATAACCCTGTTCCTCCATCATCCTCTATCTCACCTTTATCCAAGTCCCCTTCAACCCAAAATCCCTCTCGAATCCATATTGTAATGTTGACCCATGTTGTATCTGATTAGATTCAAGCTGGTAACCTACCTAGGAAGTTAGCTAATCCCAAGAGTCCCCTAGTATATTTGCAAATTGCTAGGAATGAGCTTTGTAAAGCTCTTCTTGACTTTGGTTCTTATGTTAATCTGATCTAGCATGAGATGTACACAATGTGGAACCTTCCTCTCTTGAAGAAGAGCAATATTTGGCTAGAACTGGTAGACCACTCCATCACTATTCCATTGGGATTAGTAGAGGACGTTGTAACTACCATTTGTGGGTGGTCATATCCTATTGACTTCTTAGTAATCAAGATGGAGAACTACAAGGCAGACTTCCCAATTATTATGAAAAGGATGTGGTTAAGCACTATTGATGCCAAAATGGGCATTAGAGATCTTTCCTTAGAAATACCTAAAGAAAATAAATATAGAAAGATCGAGAAGAAGAGGGTTCCATGTATCATGTACAGCGATTCAAGGTGCCATTATGTGCAAAAGTTATGATTAGTAAAGCAAACATCTATCTCTCCATGTAAGCAGTATTCACCTGAAGCTAAAATCCAAAGATGTCTATACATGGCCACCACAAAACAAGAAGGTACCCAATGGCTAACAGCTAATTCTAGTAGTAGTACATTATGCATGGAACTTACTGAGGGCCTAACATGTGAATACATTGTAAGTATGGATGAACTCGAGCAAGATCATCACTAGCTCTTCGAGGGAGTAAATGATGATATCAATTAGGGAGAGTTGGTGTTTTCTGAAAATTTTAAATAAGAACCCAAGAATTAAAGACACAACTGGCTGGGATGGAGTATGTGTTCTTGAAAAATGGAAGGCCAGTCATTATTAATGCCAAGCTTGTTGTAGAACAAAAGAAGATGTTGATGAAGGTTGTGAAAAAATGGTCATTAGCCTTTGCCTAGTCATATTTAGAGCTCATTAGAATAGATCCAAGAATATGCCAGCACCAAATATACACTGACCCCACCATTAAGCCAAAATGATAGCCACAACAACATTTGAATCCCAAATTAAAGCAGATTTTCAAAGAGGAGATTGAACAACTCCTCAAGGTGGGATTCATCTACCCTATTAAAAATAGTGAGTGGGTTAGTTTTCTTGTGATCATACCCAAGAAAGGAGGCAAATGGCAAGTGTGCATCAACTTCTAGCTACTTAATATGGCAACTTTCAAAGATCATTTTCCATTTCCTTTTGTCGACCAAGTGCTAGACACCATTTCTAGGCACAACTATTATAGCTTCCTAGATGGTTATAGTGGTTATAACCAAATCTATATTGCATCAAAGGACTAGGCGAAGATGACTTTCACAAGTCCTTGAAGTACTTTTTCTTACCATTAGATGCCATTCAGTCTATGTAATACCCTAGCCACATTTTAATGATTAGTCCTTAGCATTTTCCAACAACAAATCAGTAGTGGGGTAGAACTGTTCATGGATGACTTTTCTACCTATGGAGCTATGTTCGAGCAAGACTTGGACCATCTTGAGTAGGTATTGAGGAGATGTGTTGAAAAAAATCTCCAACTCAATTGGCAAAAAAGCCATCTTATGGTCTAGGAAGGCATAGTCTTGGGGCATCGTATCTCAAAAGCAGGAATTGAGGTATGCCTTGAAAAAATAAGGGTCATCCAAGGAATAACCCATCAACTAGAAACAGTTAAATATTGTGGTCATTCCTTGGTCATTCTGGCTACTACCAGTGCTTCATCAAGAATTTCTCCAAAATCGCCATGCCGTTGGTTGAACTAACAAAGAAAGATGCATTATTTTTCTAGACTCCTGCATGTGAAATAGCATTTTAGCCCCTTAAGCCATTCGATATTTGGGACATTGACTTTATGGGTCCCATTGCACCTTTGTTAAATGGAAAGGCATATATAATAGTTGCAGTTGACTATTGCACTAAGTGGTTTAAAGAAGTAGCTGTCATGTGAAATAGCTTAGTTTGTACAACAGAATATTATAAACAAGTTTAGTGTACTTCGTGCATTAATTTTTGACAATGGAACTCATTTTACAAGTTCCAATTTCTGAAAACTTATGCAGTGCTTGGGGGTTGGGCACAAACTCACAACACCTTATCACCCTCAAGCCAATGGTCAAGCTGAGGTTACTAATTGGGAGATTACAAAAATTTTAATGCATACTATTAGCAAATACTAAAGGGACTGGAGTACCAAATTAAATGATTCCCTTTAGGCCTATCGCTCCACATGGAAGCTTCCCATAGGTTATTCTCCCTATGAGCTTGTGTATGGAAAACTACCAACACTGCCCATCTAATCTGAGCTCTATACACTCTCTACAACCTGTGACCTTGACTGGATCTAAGTCTAGCACAAAAAGAATGATTAATGAACCTTAACTTGCTAGATGAAAATCATTTAATGTCCTTGTCATCCAATGAAATGCATAAGGCATTCAACAAGAAACACCATGACCTCAAAATAAGAAAAGTCAAGTTTCAACCAGTAGATAAGGTTCTCTACTAGAATCCTGCACACGTACCTCAATGAACCAAATTTCACATGTTGTGGAAAGAACCTTACATCATTGATGGGACTTTTCAATTTGGAGTCATGATAATCTATATACCTAACATCCCAGATAAGAAAGAATTAGTCAACACACAATAACTGAAACCTTTCCATGAGTCCAAGCCAACCAACACAACAGACACCTTGCCAAATGAACAACCACGCTCAATCTTTCGAATCTCCCCCTTCAACCTTAGTTGTGGGGGAGATGGCCACCCATACTAACACTTTATGCAGCTTCTCAGTCTTTTGATTTTTTTTTGTTTTACAAATTTTTGATTTTACAACTTTTTGTTTTCATATTCTTTGTTTTACATCTTTTTGTTTTTCAGGTTATTGATCTTTTTTAAGTTTTTTTTTTACACCATCATTAGTATATTTAATATTTCTTGAATACTTGTTACTTTCTTTTATATTCTCTTGTGTTGGTGTGATTCTCTACTCTTTTTGCTAATAAGGTATCACGTACAATGGTAATGTGCTACTTGATGGTGGTATGTTTCATTTGTAATTCAATTGTTGATGTTTGGTTTCTGACTTTAAATGTCATTATTGATGACTAGGACATGGTTTCTTTTCATGTAATAGGAAATAATTCCACATCATCCATCCATCTATGCATTCTATGATTTTTCTTGTTTTGGAAACATGCAGTTCCTTTTTCATTAATGTAACCTTAATAAATTGGCAACTTGTGTAGTTTTCAAAATTGGGAAGGAATCAAAGGTTTGGACAAGGTGTGGCTTCAAAGGGATGTGAGATTCTTCATGCTTTTCCATCTTCCTATGTGCGAGAGTGTTCTCGTGAGCTTCTCACTATTCTATGTCATTCCACAATAGGAAGTCAAATATGTCTTTGTATTTTGTGGTCCTCATCAAAAAAGAAGAAGAAAAAGAAGAAGAGGATTCAAAGCACACCCCTTAGACAAAATAAATGAGAAAATGCATGGGTCTTTGCATGGTGTGGTTCCCATTCAAAAAAATAATATGGAAATTCAAAGCACACCCCTTAGACAAAATAAATGAGAAAATGCATGGGTCTTTGCATGGTGTGGTTCCCATTCAAAAAAAATAATATGGGAATTCAAAGCACACCCCTTAGACCAAATAAAAGGGCTATAAGCACTAGTTATGGGACTTGTCTTGTCTCCTCTAACTAAGGCCCTTACTTACTTCCTACCTTCTCTCTAATTTGGAGTGGTGGTTGTTTTTTAGAAGCATTCTTATGTCTCAGGGGATAGACTAGTCTTAGAATGTTGATGTAAAGTCACTAAAAGAGGTTGGTTTTAGTCTGGACTAAGGACGGATGCTATCGAGTCATTTAATCATGAACTCCACAAAGGACTTCTTGTGACCATAATGAGAAAATCCATTCCATTCTCTCTCTCTTCCATCTATGCCTTTCATGCCTCACCTCACTACCGATTTCATGTTTTGATTCAATGTTTTGGTTTAATGTGTCAGGTTTCTCAATCAATTGCTTCTGGGTTTTTTGTACTTAACTTTCTGTAACCATTAATCATCCATGATGCCCATGGACTCCTTGGTTTGAAGTTATGCAAGGGCATAAATGTCCTGTACCTACTTTGGGAAGGACCCACTTGCGTATCTTTTGGTTTAGTTAAGTTAAGTCCTTTAACCTTAGACATTTTTACAATTGAATTCTTTTTATTTACCCCATCAATGCCACCCAACTATATGCATTTCACAACTATTTTTAGTGAATTTCTTCTTTTTATTGTTGTGAATTTCTATACCCTCTTTCCAGTATTCCTTGCATTAATATTTTTCTGAATTTTATAGACCGCTTCTCTTACTTAACGTCAGTTTTCCGACTAACATTATCAAGCAACCAATCTATCACAATCATAAATTGGCTAGATAAAATCAATAACAAGACAAGGTATTTAGCCGCTATGTGTTACACTTTATATACTAATCCTTAATTTTTTTGTGATTATAGTGGGAAGCATGGACTGGAAGCAGGACTATCTTCACCAAGGAGGATGCAACAATATCACTTATGGGAAATCATTCATGCCAGCTAGCTCTTTGCTACCTCTCCCTTATTCTTCTATTGCCAAGAGGGGTTGGATTTCCATTGGATCCAAGGATGTTCTCTCCTGTTGTCATGAACATCCAATTTTGTACACAATTATAATAATGTATGCTCGGGCACTTCTATATTTGTTTGTTTTCTCTGTGTCACTTTGCATGTCAATCAAACATTCTATACTTCCTAATATATTTTGTAAGGGACTTGTTCCTCTTGTACTCAAGGATGAGTTTTCATTCAGTCATGGGGATATGATGAATCATGTTTTACTTAAGCTCTGATATTGGAGCGGCTACGATATTAGGTACACAATATCGGGTACATGATATCACAACCCAAGATGCGATATCGAGCATTCAATATCATAGGGTTACCTTGGGCCTATAAATATAGCCCCTAGGCACATGATTAGGAGTAGTTTTTGGTAGTCAAGTAGCAAAACAGTTTGTTCATTTGAGAGTTAGAATATTTTCCAAGTGACTGCAGCAAGAGGTCTAAGTGTGATTAGATCTTTATTAAAGCATTGATGTACCTGAACACACCATTGTGTTGACAATAAAGATGAGCTCTTTGATTCATCCTTGTAGCACTTGATGCATTTACATATTTTGATTTTATATAGTTTACATTAATGTTATTCATTCAGCAATTAATTTTGAACAAAATACATAATCATGACCCCTTTGAACATGCGTGTGATACTTGGTAGCTCAGAAATGGTTAGCGTTTGATAGCCCAACAATGTTTACATGAAGTTCAAGATGTGTCTGGGAAGTGGGGATGGTTACATGTGTTAGGCTAGATTAGACAATAATTTAGTTAGTACTTAGTTACTTTCACTTTTATTCTTGTTTTAGGTGATCAATTAATAAAACAAAAAAAATAAAAATATTATGCCTCAGTCGCACTTAACCATACACTTGCATTTCACAAGTGAGACTAGGAAGACAATGCACGGACAACACAAACTCACTATTTAGCTCTAACATACTTGGTGATTAAAGTCTAAGGAATTCGAATGGATTGCACATGAACACCTGTGATTCATATGGTTGGGTGTAGGGGTACCTCGCTGCTCATCACACAACACTACCATCCTCTAGCCCTCACCATTACCTAGGCTTGGAAGAGCATCCAACACCGTGGCCCCCTGTCATGTTACTGGGTTTCCTAGCTCCTATCCTTGGTGAGGGGTTCCAAGCACCTGCATCACCTATGCTTTTAGCCACTTAGATGCTCACTTCTAGTGTGGCTTCTAGAGCTTTTGCAACCAACCTCCTTTGATACTTGCGCTAGCCTTCCTGGCTTGGACACTGCATGCACTACAACTAACATAGCACTCACGACCCTTGTAGTGCCCTTACAAATAGGAGTTCACTTTTATCTCACATGGTATGATTATTTTCTTGTTTTCTTTGAATTGCATTTGCATGTTGAAGCTTGAGTGACAGTTGTTCAGAGATGCATTTCACCATAGTGGCAGGTCACCGCACTACTCCAGTGTGTCCCCATCAACTCGCCAAGCTACTCAAGAGTGCACACCCCTCTTACCCCACTATAGCCTATTTTCATTTACCCCTTTATCTTACATTTTTCCACATTCCCTACAAACTCCTCAAATGCACATCACACCCTTCTTTTAGTCAACCACAGAACCTATGACAGACATAATGCAAGTTGTCCCATGGAAAGCCTCTGTGGGTTGGTCAAAGCCCAAGTGGATATAATGCAACTCATCCTGGGGAGGAAACACTTGTCCTACAAATGTGATGAAGTTGCCTCTAAATAAATTTTTTTAAGTGGCCCGTAGTCTACCCAACAACAAATATCTTCTAGTTCCAAAACAAAACAAAACAAAACAAAACAAAACAAAACAAAAGAAATAAATAAATGAAATGAAATATATATATATATGGGACAAAACAAGTACCCAAGTAAAAATAGCAAAGTTACCATTTCGCAAATGGTCTAACCCCAGATCGACTCTCTCACAAGCACTCTAACAAGAGGTCAAAATCTCAAGGGCAAGCTGTTGTCTTCTGTTGACTCCCTCATAAGCACTTCGACGAAGGATCACAACTTGGCAACTAGCCATCATGGTGTCACATCTTGCAGCTGCATGCACAATGAGTATCCTTCCCACTTACTATCCCTTAGTCCACCTCCTTAACCTACTCCCTGCCATATGTTATTCCCTTAGGCATTGCCTAATCAAGCACTAACAAGCGATGTTGATGTCTTGTTCACCATGGTATTTTGTATTCTTTGTCAATGTCTCTCGAGCTATTCCTCCAAACATGAACAAAGAGGGGCCAATGAAACACCACCAATTTTGGGCTTCAGCATTTCAATGGTAAATTTGTCTAAGTGTCAAAACTTGGTAGATTTTTTCTAAGTGTTGGTGCTACGCTCCCCAACGTAGCCAGCATAGCATGCATCAAGGCTTATTTTGAAAAATTTTCTAAGTGTCAATAGTAGTTGCATGAAAATTTTCTAAGTGTCTTGCTATGCTCTCAATCTGCCTCTTATGCTCCCTAGCATAGCTAGCATAGCACACACTTCCATGGCCAATTTGCCCAAGTGTTAAGCCAAAAGAAGTTAGGATTGCTTGGGGTGGATGAAATAGTTCAAAAAATTTTCTATCTTCTAGGTTGCTACGCTCTACTACGCTCCCCAACATAGCACATGTTCCAGTGCTTAGTTTTGCCTAAGTGTTAAGCAAGAAGCTGTCAAGCTAACTCAACATGGAAGAGGCATTTAGCATATTTTCTAACTCCTAAGGCCACCCCTCCTGCTACACTCTAGAGCATAGCTAGTGTAACAAGAACAAGGATTACAATCTTCACCAGATTCTTCTAAGTGTCCATGCTACGTCCTATTCCTAGGAAGTGTCTCGTGTCCTACATGTGACACGGGATGAGCATAGTAGTTGGCATCCTGTATCCTGCACGTAACATGAGACAAGCGTAGTAGCTAGCATCCCATGTCCCAAATGTAACACCAGACAAGCGTAGTAGCTAGTGCTCCATGTCCCACATGTAACATGAGACGAGTGTAGCAGCTAGCATCCCATGTTCTGCACGTAACATGAGATGAGCATAGCAGCCAACATCCTATGTTCTGCATGTAACATGGGACAAACATAGCAGCTAGAGTTAGAAAATTTTTTTAACTTTTTTTGGTCACCTTCGGACTTAAAAATATTTTCAAATTTTTCTCATAGTCCCACCTACTGCATTACCACATGGTGCCTAATCTGCATTTTGGGCTAACCCTAGCCCTATAAACACCCCTGCACCCCAATGTTTTAGGGGGTTGGCTTTCATTTTTCACCGGTTGGGTAGTTGGCATTTTTCATTTGGCATTTGGCATTTTGGCATCTTAGCAGTTAGCTTCATGGGTGAACAAGACCTAGAGCACACCACACCGACGGAGAGGCATCCCTACACCGCATGGTACACTGTGGCCCCATTGCAACCTTGTAGAACACTACATGGTACACCACAACCCCATTGCATCCCTAAACTACATGGTACACTGCAGCCCCATTGCAGCCCTGTAGAACATCGCATGGTACACTGTGGTGGCCAACCTGGCAGGCACGGTTCATCACGACAAGCATTAGATTTCATGGCAAGACATCACCGAGACTGTGACTACACTTGCACTATGCCTACTATACTTTGTGTACCTTCTAAGACTCTTTTGGAGTTAACTACGCTCCCATTTGGGGTGGTGTTCTATTTCTTTCTTCTGTTTCTAGCATTTTCTTGCATTTTTTGTAGTTTTTCATGCATCATCATGTTGTACTACATTCAAGAAGTAGTCTCCGTGGGTTGACACTCTTATTTCAGTTGAAGCCTTTGGCTACGCTTGCCTCCATTCCATGGCTATGCTTTACACTTAGCATTGTTTCGCATTGTTTGCACTTGCATATTAGCTAACCATGCCACCCCTCGGTTGTAGCCACTGCCTCGATTGCAACCAGAAAAGTCACTATTTGATCGACAACACCGTCTAGGGTGCTCTACCTCCATTTCCAACAAGGCCCTTGCACGAAGGCAGGGTTAAGCCTATGCATCCGTTGACCCCCTCGGTGATTTTAGCCACTAATGTTTTTAGTCATTACAACACCCTCCAGGTGCTAGTTTGAATCATAGTTGGGAAGCATGTTCCAAGTGTATATAGCATAATTGAGTATCATATCTACAAAATTGAAAATTATTGAGTTTTCTGTGCAATGATTGAGATTCAAGTAGCATGTTAAAAGGAAGATAATCAAATAAAGTTGTGAAATATTTTTAGGCACTATTTGTTTAAGGGGTTTTGAAACCCAAAATAAGTGAAACATAAGTATACCCTAAGATATAGAGTCTAATTAGAACTTTATATAACTCAACATTACCCATTGGAATTGAACTCATGACCTAGAGCTTCCAAATCAAGTGTCTTACCACTAAACTAATACCTCATTGTTTGCCTAGATTGACTGTAGCTTCAAAAAAAGTACTATGGCAAAAGGATTATGTTGTCTAGTGTAATGATTGAGATTTAATCAACATGTTAAGAGGAAAATAATCAAATAAATTTGGGAAATATTTTTAGGCACTACCTTTTCCATATTTTTTCCAAACACTTGTCATAAATCACTAGATAGTGAAATATCAATATAAAATCTGAACAATGGTTATTAAATCAACTAGAAAAGAGACATCACAATAATGCACTTTGTATGTTTGTGATGTGGAGCCTACCTCAATAGATCCCAAAAGGCCCCATTCCACAAGCTTCCTAAGCAAATTAAGTGTAGAAAAAAAGAGCAACAAAAGCAATTAGAGAAAATTCTCCCTTTTATAAGAGCACTCTCAAAATATAGAGAAATCCATTAAAGATGAGGAGCTAAGTTCAACTCACACCTCTCCCAAGAATCTTAGAGGCTACACATGTCCCCTCCCAATTTTTCAATTGCTCACAATGGAGCCAAAGATCAAGACAAGACACTTATGCAAGATTTTGCTAATCTATCTCAAGTACTCTCCCTTGCCTCTCACTCAAATTCCCTTGCACAAGCTCTTTTCATGAGACTAACCTTCTCTTCCTTCAAATTAGTCTATCCAAACTCAAGCCTTTAACACTTATTTATAGTCTCTTGTGTGACATTTCACTTTTCCTCTAATTTAAAATTTAATTAGGAGTCCATTAGAATCTGTACAAGTTGTCTCTAACAAGAAAGAGATGTCTTTTTAGAGTGCAGATGAGTTACAAAGTAAACATCTTGTAGGGACAATCGACATTTTCTGGATAGAGTAGACATCTTATAGATCAAGTAGATGTCTTTCTTGCATTGTAGCATAGTGATAGTAGACATCTTGCTCCAAAAGTAGATGTCTATCTTCTAGAGGAGACGTCTATTCTAGTAGGGCCAAAAATAAAGATGCTCATTTTGAGGTTTGGAACATAAGGACACCTCTAAACAAGTCCTTATTGATCCAAGAACCCATTGAATTCATCAAAATAGGCTCCAAATACCCCAAATATATGCCAAAATACCTTAGAATCATAACAATGAGGTGTTAACCTAGTAGTAAGGCGTATGCCTTGAAGTCTTGAGAAACTTTTATAAATCTTAGGTATACCTTGAAGTCATAAAAAACAAGCACGGTGGTAATAATGCACTGCGTAGAAAACAGACACGGCAATAATGCACTTGGTATATCTGTTTAGCTAGAGTGATTGTATAGCTTTTATCAAAAGTACTGTCGCCGAAGGATTATGTTCAACAAAATGCCCGGTTGTAAAGTGTGTACCTGCAGGATTGTAGGTCCATAAGTTAGAGGAAGGTATGAAGTAAAAATGAGAATACCGATTTGCTCCTCCTCCTGTTGGATAGTTCCATTCCAGCCATTGCATGCATGCTAATATTGATTTGCACGGCCTCCTTTGGTGCTTACAGATTCCGTTTGCGCATCATGTGGACAGCTGAAGCTCAAAACTCTGCATCTGTGACGGACTGCAGACCAAAGATCTCAAAGCTATGACAATTCAAAGCAAGAAACCGAATTCCCGCCATGATCGGTCTGATCAGGCGCCAAGTAGGGGAACAAGCATGCATCAGAACTGTCTGCAAAGCTTATGCATCGCTCCTTCACCAATTCGCCAACATTCCAAATCTCGCTGCAGGTCAGAAACTGCACTGCGAGCTCATAAAATCAGGCCTTCTTTTCACATTTGATTTCCTTGATACAAATCTCATAAACATGTACGCCAAATGCCAGAAAATGGAATATGCAAGGCAGCTGTTTGACCAAGTGCCTGAAAGAGACGTTATCTCCTGGACTGCCATTGTTTCTGGGTATGCACAAGATGGAAAGTTTGGTGAATCCCTGGCAATGTTTGCCCAAATGAGAAGAGAAGGTGTAATGCCAAACGAATTCACACTTCCGTGCCTTTTCAAAGCATGCGCTGGACTTAAAAGTGTCTGGACCGGAAAACCAATTCATGGTCTTGTGATCAAATTAGGGATTGCCTCCAATGTCTATGTAAGCAGTTCTTTGCTGGATATGTATGGCAAATGTGGGCTTTTGGATTTTTCATGCCAGTTGTTTGAGGAAATGCCTGAGCGAAATTTGGTTTCGTTGAATGCCCTGCTTGCAGGTTTCGCAGATTGTGGGCATGGAGAGAGGGCTCTGGATTTTTTCGTTAAGGCCAAGCTCCAGGGAGCTGTGGCAAATGAGATTACTTTCAGCAGTCTCATTAATTGCTGCGTTAATTTTTCTGGGCTGGAACAGGGAAGGCAGCTGCATGCCTGTGTTTTGAAACTTGGGTACCAAGGGCATTCTAGTGTTGGCACTGCATTAGTGGATTTGTATAGCAGTTGTGGGTTCATGGACTCGGCCCATGCCGTGTTTGATGCAATTCCTGACAGAGATGTTATTGCTTGGAGCTGCTTGATTGCTGGTATGATGATTTGCTTTTGATTGATGTGTTTGTCATGGGGAATTCATTTATAGAGAATGCCATTTTCATTAATAACTTTGATAGGGCTATTGTCATTTGAATGTGTGGATAAAACGCTGTGTGGTTCATGGAAATTGACGGCCTCTGTCTGGACACCAAAGTGTATAATTAACAGTGAAATTCTGCTTGTGGGTTATGACATTATGTTTAATGACACCCGAAACCAAGAAAGACGATGTGTCCAGAATTTTATGTAATGTCTTTTTAACAAATTTACGATGGATATGTTTCTGCATTGCTTACGTCTTTCACATTTGTTTTTCTATTTTTTAAGGAGAATAGGGTAGTTCTGAACTTGAATGTCACATTATAGCAGCTTCGAATGGATCAATGTTAAATATACAAATGTCGAATTCAGACGAGCAAAATTGGTTACGGTAGTGTCACTGGTATCTCCAGTCAGCTAAAACAAACCATTTGGAATGCCTGTATACTCTTAAGCGCTCCAAAATTGACTCTGCCATTGTGTCTGGAATGTCAGTTGAAGTCAAATTCAAAAATATACCTGCATAATTTAATGGTTCTGCCTCCATCAAGAGTAATTTTAATTTCACGTCATTTAATACCTTTGACTAGTCCTCAACTTTTCTCCGTAGGTCAACTGTTTACTTGATGCGATGTTGTACTTGTACTGCCATGTTACCACAACGTTCTAATTTCATGAATCAATATTTTCTTGTGGCAGGCTATGTTCAAAACATGAATAATGAATGTGCACTAAGAGCTTTCAAAGAAATGCTGATGGAGGGTATTGCAGCAAGCGAGTACGCCCTTTCGAGCCTTTTGAAGGCATGTGCAGGTCTTGCTGCATTAGAACAGGGAAGGCAGTTTCATGCATATTCACATAAAACTGGCTTTGACTCGGATGTGTTTGTTGGAAGCGCTCTTTTGGACATGTACGGCAAGAGTGGTAGCCTAAATGACGCAGTTCAAGTATTTCAGAAAATGCCTTATAGAAATGTTGTGTCATGGAATGCAATGTTGGTTGCATATGCACAACATAGGGAAGTGGTAAATGTTCTTGATGTTTTTTCACAGATGGAAGTTCAAGGTTTTAGACCAAATTATGTCACTTTTGTATGTGTACTTTCTGCTTGCAGCCATGCTGGCCTGGTTGAAAAAGGCAGACAGTATTTTAAATCCATGGTTCAGGATTATGGCATTGAACCCGGAACAGAACATTATGCATGCATGGTTCATCTTTTGAGTCATGCGGGACTTCTTGAGGAAGCAGAAAACTTTATGAAGAACATTCCCATTGAACCCACTGCTTCCATGTTTGGTGCATTGCTTGCAGCTTGCAATGACTATGGTAACAAGGAGTTGGGCAGGAAGGCAGCAGAAAAGTTATTTGAGTTGGATCCGCATGACAGTGGAACCCATGTACTGCTGTCCAATATTTATGCAGCTGCTCAAGATTGGGATTCTGTAGTAAGAGCAAGAAACTTCATGAACGATAGAGGGGTGAAGAAAGAGCCAGGATGTAGCTGGATTGAGGTGAAAGATAAAGTGCATGTATTCCATGCAAATGAGAGTTCGCACCCGTTACTAGGGAAAATCAGCAAGTTTTTACAGAAATTGACAGGGCAGATGAAAGAAGCAGGATATGTTCCAGACACAAATTCTTCACTTGTTGATGTGGAAGAGCAGGAAAAAGAAATCTCTCTGACAAACCACAGTGAGATGCTAGCTCTTGTGTTTGGGCTGATCACTTTACCACCTAAAGTACCCATACGAATCATGAAAAACCTTAGGATATGTGTCAATTGTCATACTTCCATCAAGTTCATCTCCACCATCGTTGGAAGGGAAATTATTGTGAGAGACAGGAACATTTTTCACCACTTTGATGATAATAGATGTTCTTGCAATGACCACTGGTAGCTTAAAATTGAAAACCTCAAAGTTTGATTGGTTATCATTTTACTCACCTTGCGGACTGCAATACCTTGTCACTGCAAATAGAAGATTGTAATGATACTCTTCTCATACGGATGCTATTTCTGGACTGGAAAGTTGTTTTCTCCGATATTAAGTGTAACATAGTTTCAGCAATATTCATTGTTAACAAAGGGTTACAATACTGCCAGGCCCCTGAAAATTCTATGCCTTATGAGAGTTTGTTTTGTGTTAACTTCCAAGGATCTATGTTTCTTGCCAAATGAATTGTCATGGTGCTTGTCATCATTGTAAATAATCATCTAGAGCAAGTTTAGATATTGGACTCAATATAAACTTTTCTTTGACACATTGGACATTAAAATCAATCAAATATTTTACAGCCGGAAGGGCTCTTACTTGGATGAAACTTTTTCTGAGTGTCTAGAATACTTGATTACAGATCTGACAAGTTTTTTTTCTCCAATATTCAGTATATGATAGTTTCTGGGATATTCATCGTTAACAGACGGGTGCTATAGTGCATGTTGTCTCAAAATTCCTTGGCCTGTGGGAGTTTGTTTTCTGTAGCTTCAAATGAGCTATGAGAATTCCATTGGCCAAAAATCCAAGGGAAGGCCCTTTAACAACGGGTGAGTGGCCAAAGTTGCCCCAAATATGTAATAAAAAAAAAGTAAAAACAAAAAGAAAAGTAAAAGCACAAAAGTGTCCTTGACCACCGTTGCTTACCGAGTAACTCTGGATGACTATTTCAAAATAACACAAAATCAAGATCCTGCTCCAGAACCGGGCCTAAGAAGAAACTCCAAAGAACAAGGCTGAAGACTTCACCCAAAGGCAATCAAATTAGAGATTGTAATCATATTTGATTTGATTAGAAGATGGCTAAATGAATTCGTAAGTGCTCTGTGATTTTCAACGGGTCATCAGATTTCACCTATTGAACGCATTTAATGAAGAGGCTCCTTGAGATCAATGAATGTTGGTTGATTGTTAAAAATCATGTTCTAAACCCTTAATTATTGCTTTAAAAAAGTACTTCTAGTTTTTACGGAAGCTTTTCGTGTAAGATTAGGATCTACTTATTGCGAATAGGGAAAGATATTCAAGTATATAAGGGAAACAAAAATGGCCATAACCCATCAGCTCATTGGCCCTTTAAATCTCATATCTTTAGATACATCATCTTCTTGGATCTTTGTTACATTATTCTTGTAGATCCTTGCTTCAGGGCCTCTTATATCCTTCACCATAGCCATTGTTTATACTAGCCAGTATTTTCATATTTTTTACAAGTGAAACATGTTTTTCATTTTTTTAATCATGGTGATTTTTCGCTATATTGATGTCTGTCTGGTACTCTTTTATTTTGATAGCAAAAGATTGTTCTATTTCACCAATGTATTTTTATCCACAACTGCATTTAATGCAGTATATTTTGTACCAATCCACCTTGTTATTTTTTCTCTTTTAAAGCAGGAAACATGCTTTGGATTTAATTGGTTGGCTTGAACACTCTGTTATACCATATCTTTTTTAAACCTGTGGAAATCTAATGGTAGCACTACCAACATAAAGTTCTTATTGCTTTCTGTAAAGTTGTGAAAAGAAATCCTTAGATCAAATATAAATCCCGGAAGTCACCATGGTACGTAGTATCTCCATGAAAGGTTCAATGTTTATGTAAAAAGTGTAGCTACAAAACATGAAGTCTTAGCACCATATACTCTAACTTACAAGGAGTTATGGAGAGGCAAAATAGAACACTTTCGTACATATTGTCCCATGCAAGCGTGAATCGACATTGGTAGGACGGAATTCTTGTTGTAACGAAAATCATTAGTCATTAATCATTCACAAACAAAAAAGTTAAAACTTTTGGTGTTGAAAAAAAGATTCGACCTCAATGAAAATTGTAACTAATTAATTTGAGTTTTGGGAAATGGCCATAGGGTGTTGGAATTGAAACTCTCTCTCTTTCTCTTTTTTTTTTTTTGTTTTTTTGAGGTCCTAGGTGGGGTGGGGTGGGAAGTGTTGAAACCTAAAATAATTGTAACATAGGTACACCCCAAGATTTATAGAAGTCTAGAACTCAGTGCCACCTAGTAGAATCAAACCTTAAAGAATGACTATGAGTATAACCAAGACATTTAGTCAATATGATATTTGAGAAGAATTATTGAGGAATATAATGAGACAATGAACTAACCACTTAAGCCACCTATGATCAACGAATTGAAACTATTTGGGGTGGGGGGATGTCACCCCAAAATAATGAATAATAACATTAAAGAATGAGGTGTTAGCTTAGTAAGAATCTTGATTTGAAGTTCCAAGTCATGGGTTCGATTCTAGTAGGAAATGTTGAGTTACATATCTTGGGGTATACTTACAACTAATCCTAAAAAACCTCCTCTTTGAGATGAGAAAAAGATTAGGTCTTACCCTTATTCAGAAGTATCCTCACAAGTTTTTGCTTCTGACTAAAGAGTTTTTTGAAAGAGAAGGAAAAAATTCTCTCTAAAGACAAAAGAATACATCAATTAGAAATAATAACAAAAGTTGATAGCTTTTCATCCTTGAGCCTCCAAAACAAAAGGAAATTAATATTGTAGAAAACAAGTTAATTGTTTAGCTTTCACTAAGAGCTTTTTTGCTTGAAGTTGTAGCTAAAAGGTGACATTTTTGAGAACATGGTATTTGGTACCTAAAGAGAGATCATAATTATGTTTTTACCATTGGAAAATAACTTTACCCTAAAGCTTCCAAATAGACTAGAAAGCAAGTGATCAAAGATAATTCCAAATTCAAAGAAATAAAGTAGATAAAGTAGGTTGATTATTAAGAATGACTTCATTGATGCTTGGTTGAAAGTTGTTACAAATTCTGGATGTCCATTTCCAAACATGCTAAGCAACAAGACACTCAAAAAAAACATGAGAAAATGAGTTTTCACTTTTACAAAGAGGAGATTGAGGAGAAAAATTTCTCATATGTTTAAGATAAGTGTCGATTGGAAGACCTTGATGAAAAAGACACTGTAAAAAATACAAATCTTAGAAAATGTAAGAGCTCTTCAAATATATTTTATTTTCCTCATCCAAAAGTGTGATGAAAATTGCATTTTCTAGGTCTTATTGAATTTGTTATGAATGAAATCATTCTTTGTAATAATCTTATAGTAACATTTGAATTAAAAGAAAAAACATATTTTCCATCCTTCCAAAAAATATCTAGAAAAGCTTGGTGCAAATTGTTGTTAAGTTTAAATAAATTTTTAAGATTAAAAATTAATTTTTCAAGATTCTTTTTTCTTTATCTAATCAAACCATAAAGGCTAAAGGCTTCATTTCAAGTAATCCATCTATCATGCATATGTAGACAAGAAATTGTAATCATACCAAATATGCTCCAAGTGGTACACAATCTAGATTCATTAGTAGCAGAGGCTTCTTTATTAAGGAAGCCAGTATGGGCTAATTTGCTTAACCATATCTTCTGAAACTACAATAAGATTGTAATTCCAATATTTACTAAGCTTGCACCATGCCTTCCAAATTTGTTTAAAAATTGGAGAATCAAGAATAGAAATAGCTTGAGGGGGGTGTGGAAAGACAATAAAGAAAGTTATTAGAATACCAATTGTTATCATTCTTATATTTTTCTTGCATAAGTTTGTTTCGTAAAAGGAGCATCCAAACATCATCTCCATTAATGCACTTTGAAATCCATTTTTTTGCAAGAAAAATACCCTGGTTATAATAATTAATGAGGCCAAGTCATTTATCTTTCTTGCTATTATTGCAAATATCCCAAGTAACTCTAGAAAAACATTTTCTATGTTGCTTACCAAACCACAGAAACTAATAGATAATATGATCAATTCTCTCATAAAATTTTTTAAAAGGATCCCAACAATTGGAGTAATAAACATAAGTTAATTAAAACATTTGCTTAATAACTAAAGCTTTGCTAGTAAGGGTGAACTTTTTTTCTTTCCATTTATCAAGCTTCTTTTCAATTTTATCAACCACATAATTTCACAAAATAGTAAGATTAGGCTCAAAATAAAAAAAGATATTCCTAAAATTTTGAAGGCAAAGTCTTTTTTCAAGATTTTCAAGGCTTGAGAGTAATCCACTCATGGATATTGCCATTACAATAAGCAACATATTTTTGCCAATTGATTCAATAGCTGAATAACATATAGTAATCCTCTACTCTAACTAAAAGAGTATTGATATGTTGTAGAGAATTATTGATCATAAAAAAAGAATCATCTACAAAGTGCATGTTAGGTAATTAGCTACCTTGATAATAAATTGAAATTCCTTTAATAAAATTCCTATGTTGATCATAATGTAGATTATGTAAAAGAAAATTTGTAGGAATAATAAAAAGATAGGGAGCTAGAGGAAAACCTTGATGAACTCACGGTTGAAGAGAAAAAGAGGACAACTTGAGTATTAGCATCAATGAGTAGGGTATGGACAAGTCAAATAAAATAAGCATTAAATTCCAGTTTATAGAGACAAGAAATAGTAAATTTTCATTCAATCCTATCATAAGCTTTGGCATAATCTAACTTAATAAAAGTAAAAGCAATGTTTTGGTTAGTATCAGAAGCCCATTGCATTCCATTTCAAGTTGCAATAATATTATTATTTAAGATATGTCTACCTTTAACATAACTAGTTTGTTTAGGTCTAATGATATCTTCAATGACCTTTTGAATTTAACAAGTTATGTATGTAGCTAAGATTTTATAAGTATTTTTAAGAAGAGTAATAGGCATTTAATTACCAAAATGTTGAAAATCTCCATTCTTAAGAAGAAGACAAGTCACATATTTATTAATATTTTTACCAAGAGAAACTTTTTTGATGGCTTCTTGGAAAATATGAAACAAATTGTGTCCAACGATGTCCTAAGGCTTCTTAAAAATTCAATAGGAAAACCATAAAAACTTAGAGCTTTAACATCTACTAAACTAAAGGTTGCTAGTTTGATTTTTTCTACTGTAATTTCTACTTCAAGGATACTTCAATGTGCTTCTATTATAAGATGAAAAGTATGTGTACTAGAGGCCTTGAAGGATTCATTGCTAAAATATTTAGAAGAAAAATGATTTGCTAAAACATTATTAATAGTTTTAGGATCTTTGATGATGGAATCATTTATATAAAGTGATTCTAGTATAGGTACTTGACCTTTTCCTTTAAGAAATTTTAAAAATTTCTTGCAAGGTTCATCTTCAATTTTTAGCCAACCCATGCAACTTTTAATGAGAGAACTTTTAGCTTTAAACATTTTTCAACATTATTTATCTTAATGAGCTTTAGCCAAGGTTTTTTGAGTTTCAAAATCAAAAAAATTTTGGTTTAAAAGAATTTGCATTTGCTTTACAAATTTTGCAAAATCTTTTTTAACTTGACGTTTACACTTAAGAAATTACTTTTCAAACCATCTAGCATAATTTCTAACTCTACAAGTAGTTTGTTGATACCAATCAATCCAACAAATATCATAAGTAGACTTTTTTTTTTGTATTCTATAAGGACTTTTAAAATATTTATCCCATTGGATCCTATGAACATATTAGCATTCATATGAAAAAGCTCATGTTTTCAAAAGAGAGAACAATGTTAATAGGAAAATGATATGACAGACTAGCATCTATATGCACTTCTACTTGACTACATGTATCCTAAGATAAATAGTCAACTTAGTACTTTTGTAAGGGATGTCCTAAAAGAGTTTTAGAATTCCAATTTTTTTAATTTTTTTAAATTCATAACTCAATGCTCCCCATTGGAATCGAATCCATGACTTGGGATTTCCAAGCCAAGACTCTTACCACTAGGCTAATATACCCCTTAGGACAAAACCTATGACTTTTGTAGAACTTAAGCATTGGTATTAGATTATCATATTCATTAGAATTAAACTTGTTGAGGTGGGGTCAGAACAATAACTAGATGGAGGGTGTTGGAACCTCAAACATTTTTAAATAAGACATATAGTCTAATTAGAACTTTATAACTAAGTATTGCCCATTAGAATTGAACCCATATCTTGGAGTTTCCAAATTAAAGGGGTGTTGGAATCCAAAATAAGCAAAACATAGATACATCCCAAGATATATAGTCCAATTAGAACTTTATATAACTTAGCATTACCCACAAGAATTGAACATATGACTTGAAGCTTTGAAATCAAGTTTCTTACTACTAGGCTAACACCTCATTATTGGAGTTTCCAAACTAAGAGTCCTACTATTTGAATAAGAATTAGATTTCTTGATTTGTGGGGGGTGGGGGCTTACACACACATGGATTGGAGGGAAGGGGAATGGTTGGGGGTGGGGGGTGGGTTGGGAGGGGGGCAGAAGAGGGAGATGGTGCATGTGTGGTAGTGTGGGCAAGGGAAGAGGGGATGTTGGAATTCCAAAATAATTGTAATATAGGTACACCCTAAGACTTAGCATTGTGCACTAGAATCAAACCCATGACTTGGAGCTTTTAAATGAATAGTCTTACCACTAAGATAACACCTCATTAATAGCCTTAGGACATATAGCCAACAATGAGGTGTTCGCCTAGTGGTATGACTCTTGATTTGGAAGATCTAATTTATGGATTTAATTTTGGTGGATAATGTTGAGTTATAAAGTTCTAATTTGACTATATGTGTTGGGAAAAAAATATTTTTAGAAAAATTTTTAGGTTCCAATTGTGCTCCCACAACCCCTTCTTCCCTCACCCTCACAAAACCCTCATATAGCCAACATAAACATTTATAATACTTTCGTTGAATGTAATAATGTGTTAGTTGATTATAGCTATTAAATTTGAACATCATCATCATCATCATCATCATCATCATCCTAGCCTTGTCCCAAAAAAATGGGATTAGCTACATGAGTTCGTTTTCATCACTAACCGCTATGAATAGCTAGGTCTTTGTCCTAGGCAATGATGTTGCATGCCATTTCTAGAGGATGCCCTAGTAAGTTATTTCTCAATTTCCACAATAATTGGGCCTTGTGAAGACTACACATAACATCTAGAGAATACCTTAGAATTTGTGAAATTTGAATAGAATTCTTCAATGATATTTGGCAAGGTTTTATAACTGATTGCCAACTTAATGCTAATCCTTTTCCTTTTGTATGTAGACTTGGGATTGACATTCGTAAAGTTCCATCAAATTCAGACATGTGAATTAAAAATCACAAGCCACATGCTCTAAACAATTAAGCAATATCTCATTAGGTGACAAGGGACTAGGGGTGAGGTTATTAAATTATATTTAGATGACTATATATATTCCTAGGATGTATAGCTAGTAGGAAACTTTAGTAAGACTTAAGTACGACTTGTATAACAAAGTGTTATCCAATGGACTTGAAGGGGTGTTGGAACTTGAAACAATATTTACCCCCAAAGCATGTAATCAAATTTTAACTTTATATCTCAATATTTTTTTATGAGAATCAAATCTATAACTTATCAAATTAAGAGTATTCCTTTAACCATGTGACTATAGGTACCCATAGAACATGTGACTTACAACTCCCAAGTCATATTAAAAG
>MNCI01016658.1:190076-245037 GCA_015680685.1 Gnetum montanum | reverse complement strand
GTGGAGAGAAAAGTATTATGATTGAAACCTCAAGCTATATAGTCTAATTAAAAATTTATAGCATGGACCACCAGAATTGAACCCATAACTTAGAATTTTCAAATCAAGAGTCTTACTAGTCTATTTATCATATTATTATTCAATCAAATCTAAATGACTATATGTACTTCTATAGTCATATAGATTTGGTTTAATAATGAGGTATCAACCACTAATTTTTTAAATATTGTCATTCATTTTTTTTGGGTTTGACACCCCCTAACTATATGTAGTCATTACATAAAGTTAATACAAAACTTTAGTGGAACTTAAGTAGAACTTGTATAATAAAGTGTCACTCATCGAAGGGGCCTTGGAATTCAAAATATTGTTTAACCAATATTTACCCCCAATGTATATAGTCAAATTTGAACTTTATAACTTTATATAGGGATGCAAATGTTAGAATTTGAAATAAGTAAAATATAGGTACATCTTAAGATTGTGGAACTAATAAGCAACATTACACTTTTCAACTAAATAATAAAAAGCTTAAGATTGTGAATACATACAAATATTTAGGAGTAGAATTCTCTTAAAATTATAAGTGGAATCATTGTATATCGTAGTAAGTTTCCAATAGTTGGAAGACTTTATATATGATGAAGAACATGTTGAAATTTTGGTATGTCAAAACCTTAAGAAACGTGAGAACATAGTTTGTTTGTGTGTATGTTAATCTTTTAGGGCATGAATGAGAACTCAAGGAAATGAAATATACAATGAGATGCCAAAATGGAGGCTACATAGGCAAGATGAGAGCATGGAAAAATATGAATGAAAATGAAGGCTATGAGTTAAATGAAGAAGCGTCAAGGTTTGAGAAGAAAGCAAATTTATGGAAGGAAGCCTCAAAATATAAGAAATAAAAGTTGAGGAGATGTCTACTATTTTTAGGAGACATCTCCATTACAGAGTAGATGTCTCCCAAGAGATGTCCCATTCTCCAAGGAGACATCTCTTTAGAATTGAGGTAGAACTCAAGTAGACATCCCAACTTTGAAGGAGACATCTACACTAGTCATTGGGTACCCATTGCATGAATTCTAAGGTTTCTTTTGAAAACTCTAAAACTATAAGAAGACATCAAATTCTTGGAAATTTTGCAAGAATTATCAACATCAAAGCTATCGTTGTCTATTCTATGTTGTTGTACTTGTGTACTTCATTGTCATATTGGTTACTTAATTATTTGTAGTACTATTGATGAATCATCAGTTGGTTGAGATATTGTTGATGCTACGTCACATTTGTGATATTGCTGATACTGTATCACATCTCTTTGACAAATTTCTTTTTTGGTCAGGTAAGATATTGAAGCTTTGATATCGTAGCTTCGATATTAGAGCCCCGATATCACATATATGATATTGGATCCCATGCTATGTTATCAAATATCTGATATCGGATCCCATACTATGTTATCGGATATCAGATATCGTAGGATGTGTGTTGGCCTATAAATATAACACTTGGGCACATGGTTTGGATGTCAATTAGTCAATAGAGTAGCTGAACTCTTGATGTTGTATTCTATAGTCTTAGAGAATAGTTAGTGAATGCCCATAGTGTGGATTTGAGTTAGTTGTATGATGTCTTATTCAAGTGGCAATGTACTTAAACACATTCCATAAACGACAATAAGATTGAGATTGATTCTTATTCATTGCAGAACTTTGACATAGATTAGATTTATGTTCCATGCAGTTTACTTTTGATGTACTTGGTTAATATTTACTACATATTAATGAATTGGCAGAATGAGTGTGACTAGTTTCGAGCATAAACACGTATTTGCTTGGTAACCCTAGTAGTGTTATTGCTTGGTTTGCCTAGTAGCATAGCACTTGGTAATTCTAGTAGTGGATATGTGGGTTTAGGATGTGTATGGCAAGCTTGGAATGGACACTCATCACCCATAGGATAGTTTAGACTTTACTTTTCATTATTAATTAGCTTAATTAATTTATTTCTTTATTACTATTAGGAGTAGCATAAGGCCAAAACAACATCAATTATCATATGCCTCACTATGGACTAAACTATATCTGACAAAGCTACCACTAGTCCAAGTGGGAAGATAGCAAACTACGATAAAGAAATAATGATCTAGATTCCACAACTAGTGCCATCCACATAATTCAATTGGATCGTGCATGAACACTTGTGATTTGTATGGTTGGGCATAGGGGTACCTCATCGCTCATCATTGGCATCATTGCTAGAAATGATGGTAGTTATCTAGATTAGTTATATCATACACAATTGTTGTAAAGGTATTAGCAATCTAGCTTTTAGAAAATATTAATATTTTAAGTCACACACTAATGAGCGATGAAGGTACCCCTACACTGAACCATACAAATCATGAAGCGTTCACACACGATCTTATCGAATTCCACAGACTCTATGTCTTTCGGTACACTAGTTGTCTAGTAAGTGAACCCTACCCTAATGATCATTCATTGTCTTCCCAATTACACTTGTGATGTACGAAGGTATGGTTAAGTGTAATTGAGACATATGATTTTGATTTTTTTATGTTTTATGTTCCTTGATTTTTAAAGTAGAGATATGAAGTAATTTAATAACTAATTTAATTTAACTACATAACTAGTTTCTAACTAGTCTTATCATAAGCATCTGATCCCACTTTCTATATACACCCTAAATAAATGTATCGACTACTAAGTTACCAAGCACTATGCTAATGGGTGCATCAAGCAATAATGTTGTTGGGATTACCAAGTGAATACATGTTTATGCTTGAAGCAGTCATACTTATGTGTTTAATCTATTTAACTTAAAAAATTAACTAATCACTTAAAGTCTAATTTAGCTTAATTAATTACAGATTTAATGAAAACAATGGATGCATAAATAAATCATTAATCTATTCTAAGCGCTCCAAGGTATAATCAAAAGGCTTGTCTTTATTACTGTACACACTGGTGTGGTTTAGGTACAACAGTGCTCGAATAAAGATCTGTACACTTTTTAACTCCTACTATGGGCACTCAGAGAAATATTCTAACTCTCAAATGGAAAAATTGCAAGAGCTCTACTAGAATTATAACTTGATATTCATAAGCATGGCTGTGAGATTATATTTATAGTTTTTATTATAGGACTCCATTGAAGAGGCCCTATAGACATTTCAAATGCTATGTTGACATGACCTCATTGATGGGGGCAACACCATGTAAATGGAGCCCCATCGACGAGGGCCTATTAACAAGGCCACATTAATGGGGGCTCATTGATGAAACACTTTGAAATTCATCATACCCCCACAACTAAATGAAAAATCATCCTTGAGTTCCTTTACAAAATTGAGAAGGTATGGGATTATTGATTGACTCTTAACATAACAAACTGACATGAAAAAACTAAGTGCTCGAGTGTACAAATCAACAAATTACAAAAATTGTGGTGTTCATGACATAAAATTGAACACCATGTCATAACTACAAAAAAATAGATAGCACATTCTCTGATGGCATGAAGATGGTCAAGAAGATCAAATAGCCCTAGGTGATTGAAGCTCCTAGGGTTTTGAATGACTCACCAACTTTAGACACATGTAGTGGCTAAGGTGGCTGAGGCTATCCTACTACGATTGCAACCTTTGGTGGAAGGAGAAAGGCATCTAGTAATGCCTTCATCTTCTCCTTCTTACTATAAGGATCATTCATAGTCCATGTAGCATCACCAATGTTGGCTAGAATGGAGATATCCAACAGACAAGGCATTACCAAGAACATATCCTTTATATTGATAAACTAGGCAGTGAACTATTTGTGTTCAACATTGAATGTCCTGATTGTGTTTTGTAGCTCTTGGTAGTCATTCATTCTTCTGGCTAGTTTCTCGACGGTAGATATTTGATTAGTTAATTTCCATTGAGAACTTTGACTTTAGTGTTTTCCATGGCAAGGTTTTTCTTGGTGTCCTTGTGATGCTTGAACTTGGCCTCGTACAACAAGTATGAACTAGACACATGTTTCTTTAGTTCTAATTGCAGTCATCTAGTAGTCAACATGGATAGATTTACATATTAGAGATTGGAAAGCTTTATGTATTCTACCATATCTTGAATATGCAACTCCTTCATGTGGATTTCTGCCTTGTTGTAGGCATCTATCCCATCAACAATAGGCTGCCAAACTTTAGTTTCTTGCTAGAGGGCTTCATTCACTTTGGCCTTATTTGTGATCATTAACATTCTATAGGTGATGGCTCTCTATGGTCAATTGTACATTCTCCTAGCAGGTCTGATCTAAGGCCTTCTAAGTTTTGTGCTTTATGGCCTCTACCAAGGATCGATAGAACACCACCATCTCCATTACACTCTTAACCCCTTTCAATCTAGTGTGAAGTTGTTCAATAGCTGCATCTTTTGTCCATGCTAGGTTAAAAAATGCAACTTTGGTAATTTGAGCTCTTACTTTAGCAACTTCAGTAGCCAAGCATTCATTCATCTTCATAGCTATTTCAAGTTTTCCCTTTAAGATGATCTTCTTGCCCCTTACCTCTAGCATCTTCAACTGGGTTGTAGTAATATTATCTAGAAGATTAAAGACATCTAGAAGTGGTTGCCTAGTTTTTGCTAGTTGATCTAGTAGTTCTTCATGTTGTGCTACATTTATTCTACTTCTTGTGATTCCTATGGACGTCTATACATCCTTGAGTGTAGTGACTTCTAGTACAGAAATTGTAGGTGGATTGAGGATTTCAACTATTTGGTCAGCAACCACCTCTGCTACAGTCTCCTATCCTTAGTGCTACATCACCAATACTATTGCTTCCTCACCTTTCTCTAAGTGCATTGAGAAGGTCACATTGTTCCCAGAGATTTTTGGGAGTAACTACTATTCGACAAGAGATACCATGACCTCTTTAGTACTAGGATTTGACCTTGCAAGCAATTGCATTCTTTGGGCCGAGAAAATAGATCCACCTCCATCTATCAAGTTGATTGTTTAGGCCATCTCATTTAGGTGACTCATGGTCGGTTTGTACATAGATGGGTCCTTGCCACTCATGTATGCTTATTACTCTTGTTTACTTAAGAGCCATTCTTAGTATTCTTGCAACTATTGGGCTATTACAGTGAAGTTTGACATAGTTATTTAAGTGGTAGGTGGAGGTGGTGGTTGCTACTCCTCTTCATGAATGGTAGTTGTAGGTGTCTTGCCTTTCATCATCTCCACCCAATTAGTGGCTGGAGCATGCCTAAAAGCATCATTTGTATAACAGACTATTCCTCCCCTATGAAAAATTTTCTTGATGAGGCATGGGAAGGAGAATGCCTTCCTTTCACATTCATTTTCTTTAAATTGCTTCTCTATCTCTAAATAGATTAGTTGTGGAAGGTTGAGATAGAATCTTCCACTCAGAGCGGTGCATGCTCGAGTAAAAAAGATAGTGATTTTGCTTAGCCTCATCGTGGGATTGAGGTGGAAGGTTGTACTCTTGTAGTGAATCTTTTTTGCCATTGTGAGCATGTAAAACCCCTTGCAGTTGATGCCATAACACTATCACATCGATTCTTTCTTGATGCTAGGGTCTACTTACATTGGAATCTCAACAAGACTTGACCCTATTTTTGGCAACCTGAGCACATCAACAATAGCCTACATTGAGTAGGACACTAATATGTCCTTGATTTTAGAAAAGTGGTGAAACATTTTTCATTAAAAATGGCACATTTGTAACCCCCATGATGAAGAGTCTACCTCTAGTATCTATAGGGTCAAAGAATGGAGTGATTTGGATAACTGGTTAGGAAGTTATGGGCTTAGAAAATTTGAAAAATTACCTTGGCATTTATGAGAAACTGTAAGAATTTCCAAGTGGGGTCACACATACATATATAATTTTTCCACTACATCAATGGGCCCCCCATATATAGGGCCTTGTATATGGGTTTGCTCCATTGAAGGGGTCCCATATACAGAGCTCGTAAGGAAAATTTTAAAATTTGAATATCTTAAAAAATACAAGGATTTTTTCAATGAATTTGGGGTCCATAGAGTCCTAGCAAAGCCAAGAATATGAGGAAATCATTAAAGAGGATTTTTGAAAGCTAAAAAATTAAAAATTTGACAAAGAATGTATTTATTGAACAAAATATGTAAAAGAGCACATGGCTTCATGTAGAAGATGGATATATGAAAGATTCTGATTGTAAAAATGTCTAATGATAAGGTGCTTAACAAACCCAACCAAGGGATATGCAAGTGGATCCTCCCCATAGCAGACACATGAATTGTTTGCCCTTGTATAACATCAACCTGAGGAGTTTGTGGATCCCATAATCAATTAATGGTTGGTGGAAGTTAAGGACAAAAACCTAAAAGATTCTACCTAAGAATTCAAGTACATTAGACCAAGACATCGAATCAAGAACATGGACACCGAAAGTCAGGTGAATTATGGTCAACAAAGATGAATGATGGAGAAGGTGGAATGGAATTTTGAATTGAGGTCATAAGAAGTTCCTTATGGAATTTTGTGATTAAAATGACCTGAGAAGATCCATCCTTAGTCCAAACTAAAACCAACCTCTTTCAGTGACTTCACATTGCCACTCCAAGATCAATCCACCCCCTGAAGACACAAGAGTTCACCCACAGAACAACCATCATTCCATAAAGAGGAGAAAAGAGAAGAAAGAAGTGAGAGAGGGCCTAAGTTAGAGGGGACCTTTAGGCATGGGTAACATGTCTCTCTATTCCCATACCCAATGCTTGTAGCCCTTTTATTTGTGTAAGGGATGTGCTTTGAATTCTCATCATGTTTTTTAATATTTTTACTTATTTATTTTTTAATTCTTAGTTTATTTATTTATTTATTTATTTTGGGATTGGAACCACACCATGTAAAGACTTTATTCGACTTCCTGTTATTGGACGACATGGAATGGTAAGAAGTTTATGAAAACACTCAAGCACTCAAGTAGAAGAGTACAAAGAGTATTGAGTCTCCTTGAAGTCACACCTTGTGCAAACCTTTGAATCTTTCCCAATTATGAAAACTACCAAGGTCACCAATTTATTAAATGTTTATTTTATGAAAGTGACCTCAAACTTCCAAAACAAGGAAAACCATAGATTTTGTGAATGGGTGAATGTCGTGGACTCATTGCCTATTCCATGAAAAAGAAACCATGAGTTACCCATCAGTACAAAAATTTAGAAATAGAAACTAAACATTAGCAAANNNAAAAAAAAAAAAAAAAAAAAAAAAGAAAAGAAAAAAGAAAAAAGAGAGAGAAAAAAAACATAAAGAACAAGCCACCATTAGTAACAGCTACAATGCCATTGTGTCCTATTAGCACAAACCATATTTATTAGCAAAAATTTGAAAATCACACTCAAACAAAGTAAAATATATAAGAAAGTGTAAAATGTTCAAGAAAGATTTAAATGTAGTAATGATGGTGTAAAAAAAATGGTGTAAAATAGAAAAAAATTTGAAAATAAAAAATGTGTAAAATAAACAACTATAAAGAAAAAAATGTGTAAAAGAAATAGAAAAATTGAGGAGCCACATGTATGATTATCATCACTGGAAATCTCCCCCGTGATTGAGTTGAAAGGAGGAGATTCAAAAAATTGAGCATGGTTGTCCATTTGTTGAGGTATTAGTTACATTGGCTTGCTTGGGCTTGTGGAAAGGCTTTACTTGTTGGATGTTCACCAACTACTTTTTATTTGGGATCTTAGGTCTATATATGGTCATGGCTCTAGAATGAAAGGTTTCATCAATTATATAAGGTCCCTCCCATAACATTTGAAACTTTGTTTTTTGGGGTACATGTGTGGGGTTCCAATAGAGAACCTTATCTCTTGGTTGAAATTTTACTTTTTGTATTCTAAGGTCATGTCATTACTTGTTGATGCCTTGTGCGGTTCATTTAAAGATAGGGCCACTAATTAATTTTTGTCTAGTACATTCAGGTTGATCAATCTTTCTTTCTGTGCTAAACTTAGGTCATGATTTAGATCATAGGTTGTTGAGAGTGTACAAAGCTTGGATTGAATCGAGAGCATTGGAATTTTTTCATATACTAACTCATAGGGAGAGTAGCCAATAGGGAGTTTTCATGTTGAGAAGTTGACCCAAAGGACATCATTGAGCTTTCTGCTCCAGTTTCTCTTATATTTGTTGATGGTTCTTGTTAGAATCTTTGTAATCTCCATGTTAGTTACCTTTGCTTAACCATCTTCTTGGGGGTGATATGGTTTTATTAATTTATGTTTAACCCCCAAAAAATGCATGAGTTTTTGAAAAGTGACACCTATGAAATGAGTTCCATTGTCAGAAATTAGTGCACATGGCACCCCAACCCTATTTACAACATTTTGTTATACAAATCTAGCAGCAATGGATGCTATATAGTCGATGATGTCTACTTCTTCTACCCATTTAATGCAGTAGTTGACTGCTACGATGATGTATGCATTTTCATTGGACATGGATGTGATGGGATCCATGAAGTCTATGATCCATATGTCAAAGGACTCTAGTGGTTGAATTCACTATTGAGGATCCTCAATTTGAATGGTCATCTCACCATCTCATTAGCAGCACTCATAGGATCAGACAAATTGGTGGGAATCCCTGAATATTATAGGCCAATAGTAACCTTCCATTAGGATTTTTATGGCCATGCATCTCTCAGCATAGTGACCTCCATAGTGACCTTCATGAGCATCCTATAGAATGCGCAAATGGTCTACATCAAGGATACACCAATGAACTAGGCCATCAATGCACACCTTGTAAAGGTGTTTGTTGATTTCCATGAAGTACTTAGCTTGATGAAGAAAATGTTATTTTTTTTAAATTCTAGATCTTGTGGCACTTCTTGAGTGAGAAGGTAAGTGAGAATGTAATCATACCATTTTGGTTTAGCAAGCACTTGGTCATTTATTACTCCTATAAAGAGGATTTTATCTAGAAATTGATCAGAGAGTGTGCTCTCCTCTTTGTTATCCCATCATAACCAAGAGAGATGGTCAATGATCACATTCTCAGTCCCTTTTTGATCTATCATTGTAAGCTCAAATTCTTGCAAGATCATTAGCCACTATATAATATAGGGACTCATCATTGACTTGTTCATTAAAAAGTGGATGGCACTATGATTTGTGTGCACAAATACCTTATAGCCAAGCACATAGTACCTAAACTTTTTAAGAGCATACATCACTGCCATTAGTTCTTTCTTAGTTGTGGTATAATTTAATTGTGCACTTATAATGCTTCAACTTATGCAATGGATGTAATATGGACATTTCTTATTGTCCAACTATGTAAGCATGACTCCTAAGGCATAATTAGATACATCAATTATTATGTGAAATGGTTTAGATTAGTCTAGTGCCCATAGAATTGGAGTTTCTATGAGTTTTTTCTTTAGCTATTTGAATGCATGTTCACACTTCTTAGTCTAGATGAATGGAACATATTTCTTTGTAAGCTCGACCAACGACTTTGCGATCTTAAAGAAATTCTCTATGAACCACTAGTAGTAGTTAGTGTGTCCAAGGAATGACCAAACATCTTTGATTGTCTTTGGTTGGCAGGTGATTCTTTCAATGACCCTTATCTTTTTTGAGTTTACCTCAATCCTTACCTAAGTAATTCTATGCTCTAGTACTATGCCTTCCTAAACCATTAAATGGCTTTTCTACCAATTGAGCCTAAGGTTTGTTTCAACATATATTTTTAGTACTTTCTCAAGGTGATATAGGACTTGCTCAAATGTAGCTCCATCGGTAGAGAAGTCATCCATAAAGACTTCTACCCCACTACCAGTTTGCTATTGAAAAATACTAAGGACCAAGCATTGGAATATTACAGGGGCACTGCATAGATCAAACAACATCTTGCAATATGAAAAAGTTCCCTAGGGACTCGTGAATGTTTTTTTTCCTAATCTTTTGGTGTAATTTGGATTTAGTTAGAGCCACTATAACCATCTAAGAAGCTATACTGATAGTGCCTAGATATAGTATCCAACACTTGGTCCACAAATGGTAATGGAAAATTATCTTTAAATGTTTCCATATTCAATAGCCCAAATTTGATGTAGACTTATCACTTACCATCTTTCTTTGGAGAAATTATAAGTTGGATAACCCACTCACTATCTACTATGGGATAGATGAACCCCACCTTGAGGAGTTGTTCTATTTTCTCTTTGATCATTTACTTCAACTTGGGATTTAGCCATCTTTGTGGCTGCCTTCTTGGCTTCATGGTTAGGTTGGTGTAAATGTGATGCTGGCATATTCTTGAATCAATTCTAGTCAACATAGGATATGACCAAGCAAAGGCCATTGTTTATTTGTTGACCACCTTCAATAGCTTGTCTTTTTATTTGGAAGCAATATTTCCATTAATTATGATTATCTTGCCATTATTTAAAAATGCATACTTCATTTCAAATAGTAGAGTTTTTAACTCTAGGGGCTCTTTCTTAAAATTATTAGGGATTTCTAACTCTCCCTAATAGGTAGCATCATCTTTATGATTAGAGAGTTGGTGATGAACTTGCTCAAGTTCATTCATGCCTTCGACATAGGCACATGTTAGGTTCTTAGAGGGTTCCATGCATAATGTGTTGCTATCAGAGTTAGTTGTCAGCCATTGGTTTCCCTCCTATTTCATGGCTGCTACATATAGGCATATTTGGATGTCAATTTCATGTGCACATTGATTTCATGCTTTAAGTAATGTAGTTTTAATGGATCAAATTTTCTCCATGCAATTGCATCCATTATTGCTATACATGATGCATGGAACTTGCTTCTCTCAAGCTGTCCAAATTCATTTCTTTGGAGATTTCCAAGGAGAGATCCTTGATGTCCATTTATGCATCAATGGTGCTTAACCATGCACTTTCCATAATGATGGGGAAGTTACCTTTGTAGTTTTCTACCTTGATCACAAGAGAATTGGTAGGATAAGGCCACCAACAAACTATGGTCATGATGTCCTCCACTAATTTCAAAGGGATAGTGATTGATTGTTCTACCAATTCTAAATGGATATTGGTCTTATTGATTGGTCTACCAATTCTAAATGAATATTGGTCTTCTTGAGAGATGATAGATTCTAAGCCTTGTACATGTCATAGGAGATGAGATTGACAATAGAACTAGAATCAAAAAGAGCCTTGCAAAGCTCATGTCCTATGATCTACAAGTAAATAAAAGGACTTCTTGGGTCAGATCTTCTTGTGGAAAGGTTGAAAACCTTAATGCAATTGAAAATAGCATAAGTTAGCATCATAGTGTGAATTTGAGACAGCATTTGGTTTGAAGGACTCTTGAATGTGTTTGATGTAGAGGATGAGGGTGTTGGAGATGTAGGGAAACCAATTGCATTAGGTTGTGAGGGTTTGGAAGGACTGTTGGATTAGAAAAATGATCATTTATTGGATTGATTGTTTGAACCACTTGGCTAGAACGCCAGTTATAAATTTATAGCCTTCATAGCATTTTGTTGTTGCAGTTGTGGGGAAATTTTGCCTTGCATTAATAGAGTAGGAGGTAACTAGGTTGAGGGTAGTGAGATATGTGTAGACAGATGTGGAGGGTGGTATGTATATGGGTGCTGTCCTTGAGTAGATGATGAATGCATTAGATGGTACTTTGGAGGGTCATAGTGATGCTGGAATGAGGCATGGCTAGTAGAACTTCATGGAGGAATGGGTTGCTGAACATAGTACTTGTATGAATCTAGTTTCCTATAAGGGTAATGCTATATTGCCAATGGCATTTCCCACGTTTGTGGTTGCTACCATTACTGATATTGCTCAGATGGTTGTGGTGGAGCCCCACTTGGATAGTAAGCTTATTTTTGTTGGTGGAATTTCCTTGGATTTCCTTGAGGATGAGGCAATCATTTGGGTGCCTACCTTCTTGCTAGTCATGGATTTAAAGCATACATCTTAGACTTTTGTAAGTGTGACATGATGGGATAATATCCCTTGGGATGTTTGTATTGGCAGATGTCACATCCACCATCATCATTGGTGTCTGTCTCCACAACTTCTTCTACTACAATAGCTTTGCCCTTACCTCTCTGGTAGGCACATTCAGCTTCTTTCTACCTCCTATAGTTTTGATCATTATTCTTCTCTTTGGATTCTTTAGAAATCTTCATAGCAGTTTAAAATTTTTCATCTAAAGAGTTCCATAATTTATCAACCTTTGCCAAAATGTCAAAAATAGATTTTTGGATGGGCAAGGTTTTCTTATTCACCACCTCATTGAGTGGTGAATTCTTCTTGTCACAGAATTACACCTCCCCTTTCCTAATGGAATTCTTCTTTCTACCTCCTACAGTTTTGATCACTAATGGAAGGGTCCCTATTATATTCTTCTACACTTTCTCTTTTTTTTTTGCAACTCACCTTCTTCTTTTACTACCTACTCTATCAACCTTTATATCTAATAAGCTCTTAGTTCAGATAGTCTCTCTTGGGCATAAACACCAAGAGTTGTTTCGGTTTCTTCTCTGAGCCCATCTATGATGTTGTTGAGTTATTCCATCTAAGAATAACCATGGCTAGGGCATCGATGTATGAGAGAATAATATCTATCCATGATGGCATCTAAGGATTAATGTATTTTCTTTTCTAGCCCTAGATTTTCCTTCTTAGATTAGACACTCTAGAGTACGTCTGGTATTTTTCATTAAATAGTTCTAGCATTGTACTTCATCTATGGATAGATTCTAGCTCCAAGGATCAGTACCAACTCTCTACCTCTTTAATGAGTGTCTTGAGGAATAGCTTCAATTTCTACAAATCATTTTCAATATTATGTAAGGCATAGGCATTGTGGAAATGTTGAAGATATGTTTGTGGATCACAGCTATATCCCCCTCAAATCTTGGGATATTGTTCATGTCTAAGCACTTGATCTATTTTCTTTTACATGCCTAGTTGGAATCTTGAATTCCTTTGCAATGTTAAGCATGCTTTGAGTTACCAGTAAAGGTGCATCACCAACATTATTTCATTGTCATTGATGATGTCCTCTATTACCCCTTCAATTATTGTGGGCATGAAAATTAGTATTATTTCCATGCTGCTCATCTCCATCATGATTGTTTCTTCTATGACATTTTTAAAAACTAAAAGAAGAGGAAAATACAGATGTAGATGAAGAGGGTGAAGAGGGAGAAGGACTACCATGACCATCGTATTTGCCAATTCTCCTTCGATTGTCATAACCACATTCGTCAAGTTTCTTGTCATCTTGACACTTGTCCAAGCCGTTTGCTTGATTGCCATCTTTACCAGAACCTGGTTTGTTGATAGTGGAATGTAGATTTAGGTTCACACCCCCATCACTAGTATGAGAAGTGGAGAATTTTCATTTTGAGAGCCCCCAGAGGGAAGCTACTCATTGTTGTCTTGATCAATAGGAATAAGAGATTGGTGAACTATTTCTCCTTCTCAAACTTATGTTTCTTCTCCTAGTGTTGATCTCTATTATGTTGTGTTTCAGTGGAATGGTAGTCCTAGTAATCATAGTCATGCACAAAGTACTCCTCTTGAACATCATAGATACCTAAATTTGTAAGAGTTTGAAGTAGCATCACAAGCATAAATTGATTGAGAGGCATCACAATGTTACCTTCCATGTTATGCCATTGCAATTGTTTATCCTGGTGCAGGATGAAGGTGAAATCAAGCACATACTCATCTAGATGAGTATATACCATTTTGCAGTATTGTGAGACTAGTGGTTCAACATCTTCATGCCTGTAAGGAGAAGAAATTTTGCAAACAAATGAAATATTAGTGTGCCTTTGTAATTATATAATTTGAGAATTATTTCAACCTTAGGGGTTCATCCAATGATATTAATAATGTTCACTAATCCTAGATTGCATACGTTTCAACAAAAAGAGTTCCCGGCAATAGCACCAATGATGAGTGGTGAAGGTACCCCTACGCTCAACCATATGAATCACAAATTGTTCATGCACGATCTGTCAAATTCTACAGACTCTTTGTCTTCTAGTACACTAATCATCTAGGAAGTGAACCTTGCCCTAATGGTCATTCATTATATTCCCAATTACATTTTTAATGTATGAAGGTATGGTTAAGTGTAATCAAGGCATATGATTTTATGTTTTATGTTCCTTGATTTTTAAAGTAGATATATGTAGAAATTTAATAACTAATTTAATTTAACTACTTAACTAGTCTCTAACTAGTCTTAACATAAGCATCCAATCCCACTTTCTGTACACATCTTGAACAAATCTATCCACTACTAGGTTACCAAGTGCTATGCTACTAGGCATATCAAGAAATAATGTTGTTGGGATTACCAAGTGAATACATGTTTACACTTGAAGTAGTCATACTTATTGTAACGATGGAAAACATCGGTCGCTAGAAATACCGAGTGGAGTTCCGTGTACACAGTTCCAACCCTGGATCCATGCAAGGGCTATGCTGGAGAAGATGAATCAGAGGTGCCCTGAACGGTTTTGTCGATTAGACAAGGACTTAATTAATTAGTAAAATTTTGTAATAACCAGATGGAAAAATGGCGATTTCAATCAGGAGATATAATATCATTAATCTCAAAGGTAACGAGAGCGATGTAAATGATTCAAAGCAATTGCAAAATCTATATAGATAATATGCAAGAAACTAAATTTAGAGAGTGTGTAATCTCAAGATTTGGGATTTAGCTTATAAATAAAATATGTTGGATACAATGATTACAGGCAGACTTCGGTTTAGACAAAGCACATGCCAACAATAGGAAAGCTATTTAAAGATAAACCAAGTAAATGTCGATCTACCTTATTCTAGCCAATCTGGACGCAAGGGAGTCAGACCGAAGCAGAATATCTGTTAACTGGCTATTTCTGATCAAAGGTTCTTGCCAATCATCTTTGATGTTCTTACGATCGCTGATCCTCTTTTGTTCTCTTGTCAATCTTTGCCAAAAGTTGTCAACAATTGCCAATGAAAGAAAATTGCTCATGGAGAGAATTTTGCCAATCGAGAAAACATTTTTGCCAACCCCTTGATCCTTGTCAACTAGAGTATTTATAAGGTTAGGGTTAGGAGGAAAATGCAGTTTAGATGATGCATGTCCTAAACCTACAAAATTCTGTTGACTTGATGTGTTTGTGTCTAAAGTTTGCGGCGCTATGCTGCATTACGCTCTGAAGCGTAATGTGTCGTAATCTACTTTTTCTAGAGCTTTGGCAAAAAACTATTCTGTGATTATGTTGTAATACACTAGAGAATGTATTGTGATGTATGAACTGCTAATGCTTGAATTGTGTTATCTCTGTTGTTGCTTGTATTACGCTGCATCATGCTACATTACGCAACATAGCGTAGTTTAGCGTAAGATAGCGAACTTGCAAAAAATTGAAGTGTTATCGCCACACTTCCCTTGGTTCTATTCAGTCTTTCTAGGGTTTATTATGCTACACTGCGTAATGTAGTGTAATAGGCCCTTAGCCGAAAAAGAAAACTTGTTGAGATGTGTGACATGTTGCAGATCTTTGCCTGAGCCTCAAGGTTTTGCTAAACCATTAAGGTCTCAAATTTTTCTCTCCGTTGTTGCGACTAGATGGACTGTCTTCTTGCATTATGCTGCATAAAGCTACATTACGCTGCATTGCGTAATGTGGCGTAGTACGCTAAAAGTTAAAATTTTCGAAACATTGCTAACTTGCAGAGTTGAAGGCTTGCCATCGTGCATCCCTTGTCTTGTTCTGTCCTCTAGAGTCTATTACGTTGTGCTGCATAGTGTGGCATAATAGAACCTTAGTCGAAAAGGGAACTTGTTGAGTTGTGACTTGTGACAAATCCTTGCATGAGTCGCAAGATTTTGCTGAACCATTGAGGCCTCGAAATTTTCACGGTGTTTCAATGGCCCCTCTTTGTTGACGTTTAGAGGGCTTACCTGAAAGACGTTGACAAAGAATACGAAACACCAGAGAGATAAAGACATCAATAGCGTTTGTCGGCAACTACTCATATGTCGCTTTGTCAAAATTGGAAGTGCGAAGGTGGGAGGAGGAGAATAGGAGGGATCTTAAAGAAGTGAGAGGAGGGAGGTTCAGGGAAGACTCAATCATGTGAATAGGAAAATTTTGCAAATAAGTTATTAGGTGTCCTTTCACAGGTGTATTTGCAAGAGGTTACGCTGCCATACTACATATGAAGGGCTTGCATGGACAAGTTGTGTTATGCCCGTATGGCCTGGATGAGTTGTTTTACATCCATTTTTCCTAGCTTTGCCTATTTTTTTTGAGAATGCAACGTACATCCCACGAGGCGAGTTGCGTTATGCTAGTTCATGAACATGATGATGTGAAAGAATTGATTATATGTTCACATCCTATACAAACAAAGAAGAGGGCAAAGGCAGTTGTAAGGATAAGGGAAGGAGAAAGTGAAGTAAGGTGTCTGATGTAAGGAAAGGTAGGGTTTGCACTCCCAAGTAGTCAGGCTAGTCTGAGCGGCCACTTCAGAACACCATGACACCTCACCTCTTAGTGAATTCATTCTCGATCAACACCATCGTAGCAAGTAACTTGCAAAACATAACAGAGAATAGAGAGTAAAAGCAATCTTCCTAATCACTAGGGAGGCTATTGAAACAAGTGCCATCTAAAGTGAAAAGGAGAGCATAGGCCACGAAAAAGGGACTATAGCAAGAAGCAAGGGTCCCTATGTTGATGCCAAGATTCATGAAGTTACCATCGATAGCTAGATTCATCTTGCTCAACTGATTGGGCAAAGAACTAGTCAGATGAATCTGCTAAGCCAGAGTCTGATGGTAGCGATGGATGGAGGCCACCAAGGCTATGGATGAGCATAGTTTCTTTGTGGCCCCAAGCAGCGAAGTTGACCCCAGGAATTGCAACTATAGAGTGGCTGTTGTAGAAACATCTCTGAGGGGTTAGTAGTATGCCTTTCGACATATCCAAGGAATCAGTAGGATGCTAGTGGGGTAGTAGCATTGCGTTTGTTCCAACGCCTTACCTGTTCCATCTGGTAGGGATGTAGTGCAAGAGTGATCACGCTCACTTTATTCATGGATTTTCTGTTGACGGATTCTAGTTTTGAGTCTTGGTTGACCGTTGTTGTTGATTTTAAGTCTCAGCAGATCGTGGTCTCGGTTTAAAGTCTGGGCAGACTGAAGCCTGCTAGTTTTACGTTGTAGCAAATGATGGAAGAGCTAGTTTATGGTCCCAGAAGACTGTGCTATGGGTTTCTATTTTATGTCGTGACCCAGGGACAAGTTTGTGCTGGTTTAGTGTCTCAGCAGACGTATGCTTACCTTGCCAGTTTCACGTCATGGCAGACGGTCGAAAACTTTGTCAGTTTAGCATTGTGGTGAACGCATGCAAGAAATGCCAATTTTACGTCATAGTGGATGTGTACAACATTTCCATTTTTACATCGTAGCAGATATTTGTTACCTTGCATTTGAGTCGAGTCAACGTTTAGATGTGGTACCGCTTCAGATACATCTGGTTCATTAGATTCGGGTGTTTGTTGCTGTTGATGTCTGCTAGCTTGAATGCTTCATTGCCATATGCATTGAAAACCAGAAAAGGGCCTTCCTAGCTTGTAAAGAATTTGCCTACTAGTTTATGAATGAATTTGAGAACCATGTATCGTTTCTTGATTGGTCATTGATGCAAGTTGTGATGATGCTTCTAGTTTTTCCTGTCTTGATACCTTTCGATGGTGTCGAGCATCTGGATGCATTTCTCCTCTACTAAGTCTAAATCCATGATCATGTGTTGAGTCTCATTTATAACCATGAGGAGGACTATCCGCAATGAGGGAATTTGTAGTTCTAGGGGCAACACTATTTCAGATCCATAGACTAGGCTATAGTTTGTCCTATCGATAGCTATTCTGCATGTCGTATGATAGGCCCATAGCACATAGAGGATTTTTTCATGCCATCATTTTTTATTGCTACTGAGCATCTTCTTGAGTAGATTGATAACCACCTTATTTGTTGCTTTTTCTTGACCATTTTCTTGTGGGTAATAGGGTGAAGAAAAAGATTACTTGATACCAAGGTTACTATAGAAAGATTTGGTTTTAGTACTACTAAATTATGGCTCGTTGTCGGTCACAATAGTCATGGAAGCCCAAACCTAGTTACTATGTTGTCTAAGATAAAATGGAAAACTTGTTGAGATGTAATCTTTCATAAGGGAATAGCCTCAACCAACTTCGTGAAATACTCGGTGGTGATGATGATGAAGCTATGTCCTACGGAAGACTTAGGCATGATGGGACCTATGATGTCTAGTTACCATTGTTGGAATGGCCAAGTGATCTATGTAGTATGGAACTTAGTTGGTGAAATGTGTATTAGATTTGCGTAACGTTGGCATGTGTCACATGTCGTAACCTTGGTGAGGCAGTCTCATTCCATGTATGGCCAGTAATACCCTAAGTGTCTGATTTTAGCGGCCATGGCTCGTGGGGCTATATGTCCCCCACATAGTCCTTCATGGACTTCACTAACTATTCATTGTGCTTGGTCATTATTAATGTAGGTTAGCAATACTCCATCAAAAGAGTGTCTACAGAGAGTACTGTCTCCAATGATGACATATTACTGGGCACGCTTGCGGATTGCATCTTTTTATGCGGGTGTTAGCTCGTGTGGTGGTTTGCCATGCAGAAGGTAGGCTTTAATGTTATTGTACCATTCTGGCATTCCACCCATGCTTAGAGAAGAAATTTACGTTGCTTAAATGACAGGCTTTGTGCATTCCATCATTAAAGCAGGCCAAGTGGCAAAAAAATGTGGTGGCATGTTTAAGGCCAGTGTGGCTAGTGCATCGGCTACAACATTTTCATTACGTGGCATGTGTTGGACATAAGTTGTCATGAATTGTTTTAGGAGATCTTTATCCATATCACAATAGGGCTGGAGATGCATAGCTTTGCAGGCGTAGACCCCTGTGATTTGATTGATGACGAGCATTGAATCACCTCGGATTGCCAGGTGTTGAATGTTGAGTTCCCTGACTGTTAACAATCCCTTGAGGAGCCCATCATACTCTACAACATTGTTCATACAAGGGAATGCCAGGCGGTAGGGCAATGGACGAACATCCTCAAGGGAGAGCATAATGACAGTAGTAGCACTGCCACCTCTGGTAGTCGAAGCTCCATCAAAGTATAACGTTGCTTCGAGGCCTATCGATACAGGGCTTAAAATACGTATCTGTTCATCAAGAAATAGGCTCTATCATGGCTTGATCGTTAATTGGTGATGTTGCAAGTTGGTCGGCTATCGCTTGGCCTTTCATGGAAAGTTGGCTAACGTAGTGCAAGTCGAATTCTGTTGTGATGGCTTTCCAGCGAGCTATCCTACTACTTTCGTATAAATTGTTTGTGATGGCCCGCAGAATGTTGCTTTTACAAATTATATTAACTTGGCTACAGAAAAGATAGTGCCTGCATTTCTTGAGTGCAAACACTAATGCTAAAAATTTACGCTCTACTTCATTGTATCGTGTTTCATATGCAAATAGAGCGTGACTTAGGTAGTAGATAGGAACTTCTGACCCGTCGTTCCTTCTTTGGCACAACAATGCAACTATAGACACCTATGATCTTGCCAGGTATATGTAGAAAGGCTGATTCCTTTGTGGTAGGAAAATCATTGGTAAATGTAACAACTCTTTCTTCACATTGTCAAATGCACGTTGGCAGTTCTCGGTCCATTCGAAGTTAACCCCTTTCTTAAGCAGATGTTGCATAGGGTGTAACTTGTCTGTTAGTCTCGAGATGAAATGCCTGATAAATTACAACCTACCCTACAGCCCACGTAGTTCTTTGAGGTTTGTAGGTGGTGCTAGATTAATGATGACTTTAACCTTGTCGGGGTTGACTCGGATGCCAGTCTCTGATACCACAAACCCCAACATGTGCCTGGTTTTAACTTTGAATACGCACTTTCTTGGGTTGAGCCATAGGTTGTGTCTAAGACATCATTTAAGGATTAACTCTAGGTTTCTTGAGTGATCTTCCAACTTTTTAGATTTGACAACTATGTCATCTACATAGTCGTTCAATCTCTCTAAGAGGTAATCGCTAAAGATGTATGTCATAGCACGTTGATAGGTTGCTCTGGCATTTTTTAACCTGAAAGGCTTTATGGTGTAACAAAAAGTTCCCCAAGGGGTCATGAAAGTCATAGTCAGTTGGTGTTTTGGATTGATACGAATTTGATTATATCCTGAAAACCCATCCATAAAGGATAGTAACGTGTGGCTAGCTGTTGTATCGATAAGTTGATTGATACTCGGTAATGGGAAGTTGTCTTTAATCATGGCCTTGTTCAGATCGCTAAAGTCTATACAGATGTGTATTCCTCCCATTTTCTTAGAGAAAACTACAATATTCGACACCCAGTCTGAATAATTGACTGTGCGAATGAAACCAACTTGATATAGCTTAGTGATTTCATCACACATTGCTAACATGTTTTCAGGCTTAATTTTTCGTGCTTTCTGTTTAACTGCTTTGATATGCGGGTCTAAAACTATGTTGTGCTGTATTAGCCTTGGATCTAAACCTGGCATATCTTCATATGACCATGCGAACACCATAATGTTATCTTGGAGCACTTAAGATATATCGCCCTGCGTTTGTTGGTGAAGGAGAGAACTAACTTTCAGATTTTTGCTTTCTTCTTAGTGCGTAACCACAGGGACCTCAGTGAGGGAATCCTTGGTTACATCACCAGCTTCCAAGTCTAGGGTATGGGCAAAATCTTTCAGCCAGTCTGGGGATACTTCTGATGTTTCCATGGTTGTATCACAAAGGGAAGCGTCAGTTCCTACCAGTGTATGATTGAGCTATCTAATAATTTCCCCATATGGGCCTGTTAAGGCTAGGAGTGCGAGTAAAGCTACGTCCATTTGCAAATTGACCTGCAAAATCGTCAAAAATAGAGGTTGTTACATCATTTTTTTGTCGACCTGTTGAAATGATAGAAGGTTTTCTTATTTTAGTGGTATGTGTTAAAGAGTTTCTAGTTTAAGGTCTTAGCAGACCGTTACCATATGTGTGATTTGTGAGAAAGCAATAAGCCCAATTTCCTAGATGTTAGTGTAAGACTTTTGTGAACTATGGTGGGGAGTGTAACATGGCACGTCTATCGTGTCAAGATAGCTAATTTAGAATTTTGTGCAGACCGTAGTTAATGCGACTGGATTACGAGATGATGAGCCACACGTTAGTTTAGGGTCCTTTCGGACCGTAATCTACATGATATCTATGAGATTAATGTTGCGATCTTCACGCTTCATGTCACACTGACATACCTGGGTTTCAAGAAAATTTTGCATTGGTTGAGCACGCAATAGTTAGTTTCAACCAATTTATTTATAAGTCGGTGACTCGTCCTCGAAGCAGACTGGAGACATTGCAAATTTGAATTAGGCTATTGTAGAAGGAAAGCAGAAGTAAGGTGTAAGCAGGAAATTTTGCGAAGGTTGTTTAGTCATGACCATGGCACTGAAGATCAAAGGTAAACATGTCAAATTGGCAAAGATTAATAAAGTGTAGGAGAGTTTGCAGTGGGTTTCAATGGCTAGGGTTGAAATGCAGGAGGCTACTCCACTCACTCGGTAAGTGGCTTTTTACCCTCCTGCATGATTGTTATTTCCATTGTTACGGCATTGCAATTGTACCTATTTCGAAGATGTGTATTATGACGGGCGTTGATACCTAGTCACGTGGGCTAAGCTATCGTAGTTTGTAGTATTACTGCTATCACTGTTGTCAGAGATAGACCTTGCATAGTCGCAAGGGTTAGGGTGATCTTGGGCAATATTATGCGAACACAATGCATAACTAGAGGAGCCCAGGTACTATACCCTTATGTAGTATGAGTAGGATTCCATGGTCTTGCCCATAAATGTTTCATGTTACATTGGAATAATACGTAGTATTACTTTTATCGCTATTGTTAGGAACAGACCTTGCATGATGGCAAGGGTTTGGGCAATTTTCGTAATGCATTTCTAGCATAACCTGCAATTTCCTGGGAGTCAAGGTAACGGAAACCCTAGTGTTGTGTAATGAAGAAAATTTTTTTGTGTTGTTCTTACATCGTTAGTATGTCTATATTGCTATTTCTGATAGAATTTTGTTTCAGTATAAAGGATTACGCTAAAGCCTGTCCTGATCATCTTGGACATTGTGGGCATTCTGTGTTGTTTACATGTCCTCATGGCCAATGTTCCTCCTCCTCATGCTCGTGTAAAGGAGGAGGAAATTTGGTTCTGAAGAGGCACACGGGAGTTTCTGTAGTTTTTGTTACGTAATTACAGCGTAATTATTTGGTCGCATCACTGGCCAAGATAGCCGCTGCCATTCTGGAGATACTACTGGTTGGATTAACACAGAGCATCTTGACATTTCTAGTGGACGGCTCAATCGAAACCATGCGGGTGCAAGATCATGAACAGAGCGCTAGGGGTTTGAGGCATTTCTCTTGGATCTGGGATATGCCTAGGTTTAATTGCTATCATGCCTACAACACTCCGTAAATGGCTCGTTATCTTACAACCTATTTCCAGAATCCACTTGGGATTGTGTATTATGCAAGCAGGTAAGTGTTTCCACGACGTCATGATATGCTAACTATTTGTCTGAATTTGTGACTAGTGTAAACAATTATCTACATTCTATGATGTAGGTTTTTCATCAATAATGATGGTCTCTAGGGTGATACAGATACATTGTATATGACCGAAATGGCCATAAAGGAGTTCACCTCTATTAGCAATGTACGTGCTGGTGTTATGGGACAACTAGAATTGGAAATCCCACATTACCCTAACCAATATGTTGAATTTTTCACCAAGTGCAAAAGGCTTGGATGGCTGGATAAGGAGTGTACTTTGGATCATCCTCTCACTTTCGCAGACGTGCAAGAGAAAATCCAATTGTTTCCTTTGCCTTTCAGATGCGGTAAATGACGGTATGGTGGTTCATTGTACAATCTTACGGGGTGGAAACAATGTGTAAAATCATTTTATTTTGCTATATTGTCTAAACCCTTATTTTATGTTTACAATTAGGGAATCACGGGAGATCAAAATTATGGCTTCTGGGCATGAAGCGAGTAGTCTTTTGTTTTGTTATGGCAACATAAAAGAAGCACAATGTTGGCTCAGCCATAGTGCGGCCCCAGCCATCCTAACCAATAACCTCTAGGAAGCTAAACTAATGGAATTATTTTTGGCTATAACCCCTAACGTCACTGTAGGCAAAATGTTGGTCCTAGTTAACTCTTTCAGCGAAGACGCTGAGCGTCTCTGCATACGCATGTGTAACGTGTGTGTAAGTTTTGATATTGGCACTCGACTATTTGTTGACTTCTTTGGCATTCCCTCTGATGGCCTTCTGGGAGAAGAAAAGTCAAAAAGGAGTTCTAAGCACTAGAAGGAGATAGAGGAGTGGTTGGGGGTTAATAAGGAAGTGAAAGGAATCCCTGCTGATAAAATTGAGCTGGAGGTGGCTCATACCATTTATCCTCTCTTCCAAGCCCATGCCTTCCCCAAGTTGCTTTCCCAAGGGAGAATCCTTACCATAGAGCAGGCTTGGATCATGTGGAAGGTTATGGAGGAGGGAACATAGTACAATTGGGCTAGCTACTTCACTAAAGGCCTACAAGCTGAAATGGTCAAGCTTTGCAAGAAGCTTGAGTCCCACTTCAACGTGCATTTTTCCTTCTTTATAGCTTACTTTCGATGTTTTGCCTAATTCTTGGTAGTTTATAGGGATGGAATCTGGTGCAGCAGGATTGTAACTAGATTTCCAAATCTTGGATTTCCTAGGTTTTTGGCACTACCCAATCACAAGATCCCCCTAAAGGCATTGGGGATTTGCTTTCACTTACGAGTAAGAGTTTGGCAGTGCCTCATACGCGGGGCTAGGACATTGTGGGTGGCGCACTCCCCTCTTTCACTAGTAGTGTGTCGAGGGGGAAACGCCTTGCAGTAGAAATAGTGGATTCATCAGTCCAGCAAAAAAAGCACCATCTAGCCATGGAGTCCGCTAGTCCGACTGACGTAGAGAGAAAGAGGTTAGAAATTAAGTTTCATAGGAACGATCTCCCAGCTGGTAAGTAAAGAGATGCATAATTAGTTTATATATTTGTTACGCTGCATATAGACATGGTGTCACGTAGCATTTGTAAGAGTTTCGATTAACTATTTTTTAGCAGACAAAGGGAGGAATGTAGCAGAGTTGACCCCTGAAATAGGGGCAATAGTTATACGACATGAAGGAGGGACCCCAATTTTGGAAAAGGAGGCCCCTGTTAGTAATGCAGGTGGCACATAGGTTCCTGTGCATGAAGAAGAGATGGAGGTAGAGGACACCGAAGTCCTTATGGATGGGGTGGAAAAAGGAGAGCAGCTTGTCATTGGTGAGTTTGACTTTTCCCTAGAGGGTAGCCTCATGTTACTACCATTGAGGGTTTTTTTGAATTGAGTTTTGTGTTATCGTAATGTCTCAATTGTTTCTTTATGTCTATCATACTGCATCTAACCTATTTTTGTTTGCATAATAGGTACTTATGATGCTGGTGTCATGCCCTTGTCAGTGGCACCCACTCAGCATTGGGGTGAGACTCTTGATAAATTTTCCTTTATGGAAGGCATTGCGAAGGATATGATCAACCATCTAGAGCGAATCGATCCTGAGATTGGTACACGAGTGTTATAAGGTAGGGATTGCTGGAATTATGATATTGTATCATTTTGTTGCGTCTCACTATTATTTTTATGTTACAAGATCTCACCTCAGATGGGATCCCAAAGAGTCCATTGACTTGGACACTGCCCCTGAACCCTCATCGGAGCTAACCAAAGTGCCATGCAGCCTTTACAACATAATGCGTAAATGTGCGTTACGCTCGACTCACTCTTTATGGGAGTGCTAGAATGTCAACAAAGCTCTTTGGAAGAGGTTGCAGAAAGAAGAAAAGGAGAAGACGTTCCTAACTGATAGGGTTGAGGGCCTGGAGTCTCAGAATGAATTTCTGATAGCTCGAGAGACCAATTATGAGAACTGGCGGATAGCTGTAATTGACTACGCCCGCTATTGGATGGTCATCAGAAACAATGTCCAAGCTAGTCATGAACTCATTGAGCAATAGATGCAAATGAATCTCCTAGCCTAGAAGAACTAAGACTGGAAGGATTACTATGCGATGGTCCAAGAATGGGGGTAGACATAGAAAGATCATAAGCACGTGTATAAGCGAGAATGTGCTGCCTACCGCCAACATTACAGGGATTCTGTTGTTGAAGCACAGTCCCTTTGACTATTTCTTGATGTTATTGGTGCTTCTGGAGCATACGAAAAGTTTCAGGAGCAAGTGACAGTAAGCACCTCTCCAAAGACGGAAATAACCCTCCCTGGCAGGGAAACCACTACCCCTTCCTTCTTCCCTGAATCACCCTGATGGACTCCTATGGAGAAGGGGAAGGTTAAGGCTAGAATTGATCTAGGAGATGGCATTTGGTCTGAGCTTACCGAGGATGAGATCATGCAACGTCTATGGGTTGGTTTGGAATAGATTCCTTTCTTGGCTAATGCGGGACCATTACAGGTAAGTTGTAGGACTATTGAATTTTTGTTATGTGTAGCCTCAATGGCAATGCTAACATGTGCATCATGTAAAACCATAGGATCAGAATAAGGAGGATCCTCATGAGGATGAGTGTAATGGAAACGATGGTCCATGTGAAGAGGGTCTTCACAAGGAGGAGCGTAATGAAGATGATGGTCCTCGCAAAGAGGGTCTTCATGAGGATGAGTGTAATGAAGATGATGGTCCTCTCAAAGAGGGTCTTCATGAGGAGGAGCGTAATAAATATGATCAAACTCGCGGCGAGAAATCTTGTGAGGAAGAGGCTTGCAGAGAGGACCACCCTCACAAAGAGACTCCACAAGTAGAAGGTCCCTACGAGGATGATTTTCTTGAGGCAGAGGTGGAGTTGGATGACACATGTGGAAGTCTTAGTAAAGGTGACGTGTGACGTGGCCATATTGGTTAAAATTCTATTATATTGGAATGGAGTAAAAGACAATGTTTTTTGGCCCATGTAGGCTGGAGTAAAGATTTTATCTTTCATGAAGTGGAACATATAGTAGGCTGATGAGTGGCAAGGTACCCCTACACTCAACCATACAAAATGAGCATCGCATGCACGATTCGGTCAAACTCCATAGATGGACTAGTTGTGGCACCTAGATAGTTAGCCTTAGGTCACAGTTCATTGTCTTCCCACCTGGATTAGTATTGCATTTGTCACGTATGGTTTAGTCCAGATGAGGTGTATGATGTGTTCCTAATTCTATGCTACTCCTGAGGGTAGTGGAAAATAATATTAACTAATCTAAGCTAAGAGGAAAAGGGTAAGAAAATATAATCTAGCCTAAGTGCGATAAGCAACCGATTCCTTGATCAACTGTACACATCTTGGACCTTGTGCACAACTACCACTAGGACTACCAAGCATAGATCCTAGGTATGCCATTGGGATTACCAAGCACAGATCCCAAATATGCCACTGGCTTACCAAGTGTAGATCTTGGATACACCACTGGGCTACCAAGTAGTCACACTTAAATTCTCGTAATCAAGTCGTACTCGTTCCGCTTCTAGGAGTTTAAGGGTGAGAAACTACTNCTGCCAAAGCTTCGCTACTCTAAAATTGTGATCTCAAAAAAGGGAGAGCTGCCTCTTATTATAGATATGGTGGTGGACTGCGATATCACATACGAGATATCGTAGGGAAGACGCGATATCGCGTACGCGATATCGCAGCCTATGCGAATCGCATCTCATCATACCCCCACAACTGAATAAAAACTTGTCCTCGAGTTATAAGGAGAATAAGCTTCATTGATTACATAGTGGATAGGTGTGGGAAGACACAACACAGAGAAAAAAAATACTACAACTACAAAAATGTGGAACTCATGTAGTTCCTAGTGGCGGTGGCTCCTCCATGGGTGCTTTTCTTTTGTCACTTACTCCAAGCTTGGAAGGTTGACAACGTTGAAGAATGGCAAGCTCCTGTTCGGTCTGAGGAGCTTGTGCCATCCATGCTAATCTTTGGTTCGAGGACAAGTCTGTGCTAGTTTTACGTCTCAGCAGACGACTACTTACCAACGCCAGTTTTGTGTCATGGCAGACAACCGGTGCCAGTTTAGCATCGTGGCGGACGCGTGCCGAAAATGCCAGTTTTTCATCTTGGTGGACCTATACAACACTGCCAGTTTTACGTCATAGCGGACGGTTACAACTTGGCAGTTTTGCGTCATGGCAGAGGATTAGTGCTAGTTTAGCGTCGTGGCAGACACGTGAAGGGAGTGCCAGTTTTACGTTGTAGCGGACGGTTGTTGCCAGTTTAGCATCATAGCGGACGATTATGGCCATACCTGATGTTCACACTGGAGATGCAGCTATATGTAGTACCACTTCAGATATATATGATTTATAGGATTTGGTAACTCGTCACCGTTGATCTTTGCTAGCTTGAACACTCCATTGCCATATACATGAGCTATCAAGAAAGGGCCTTCCCAGTTTGCAGAGAATTTGCCTGCTGGTTCACGAACGTCCTTGAGAACGAAATCTCCTTTCTTGATAGGACATTGTTGAAGATTGTGACGATGCTTTTGCCTCTACTTGTCTTTATACTTTTCCATTGTATCAAGCATCTGTATTCGCTTTTCTTCTACAGAATCCAAATCCATGATCCGAGACTCGATGTGTTGAGCCTCATTTATAATCGTGGAGAGGACCATTCTCAGAGAAGGAATTTGTAATTCAAGGGGTAGCACCACCTCAGATCCGTAGACTAGGCTATAGGGCATATTGTCTGTAGTTGTCCTACATGTAGTACGATATGCCCATAGCACATAGAGGATTTTTTCGTGCCACCGTCTCTTGTTGCTGTCGAGCATTTTCTTGAGCAGACTGATGATGACTTTGTTTGTGGCCTCAGCTTGACCATTCACTTGCAGGTAATAGGGTGAGGAAAAAGACTGTTTAATGCCAAGGCTATCACAGAAGGATTTGGTTTCTGTACTACTAAACTGTGGCCCGTTATCGGTCACGATAGTCATTGGGAGACCAAATTTGGTTACAATGTTGTCTAAGATGAAATGGCAAATCTGTTGAGATGTGATCTTCCATAAAGGAATAGCTTCTACCCACTTCATGAATTACTTAGTAGCGGTAATTATGAAGCTATGACCTACGAAAGATTTCAGTGTGATGGGACCTATGATGTCCAGTCCCCATCATTGAAATGTCCATGTTATCTGAGTCGTATGTAACTCTGTAGGCGACACGTGTATAAGATTTGCGTAACGCTGACACGTGTCACAAGTTTTAACCTTTGTTAGACAATCTTTTTCCATGTATGGCCAGTAATACCCTAAGCGACAGATTTTTGAAGCCATAGCCCATGGTGCTACGTGTCCTCCACATAAACCCTCGTGGACCTCGCCAACTATACGTTGTGCTTGGTCTTTGTTAACGCAAGTAAGCAGCACACCATCAAAAGAGCATCTATAGAGAGTACTGTCTCCTATGATGACGTACTGCCTAGCTTGCTTGCGGATTGCATCTTTCTGCACATGTGTTAACTCGTGCGGTGGCTCACCATCCAAGAGGTAAGTCTTAATGCTATCGTACCACTCTGGCATTCTATCCTTGAGCAGCGAAGATATTTGTGCCATTAGAATGATGGGATATGTGCAATCTATTATTAATGTGGGACAGGTGTCAAGCAGGTGTGAGGGCACATTCAAAGCCAGTGTAGCCAGTGCGTCGGCTAGTGTGTTATCAGTGCATGGCACGTGTTGGGCATCGATGGTCGTGAACCGTCTCAGAAGATCTTTAGCCATATCGCAGTAGGGCTGTAAATGTATAGCCTTGCAGGCATAGACTCCAGTGATTTGATTGATGACGAGCATCGAATCACCCCTAATTGCCAGGTGTCAAACATTGAGTTCGTTGGCAGTTAGTAATCCCCTGAGGAGTCCCTCGTACTCTGCCACATTGTTCGTACAGGGAAAGGTCAAGCGATAAGCGTGAAGATGCACATCCTCAGGTGATAGCGTAATAACTGTAGCGGCACTACCACCTCTAATAGTTGAAGCTCCGTCGAAGTATAACGTTGCTTCAGGGCCTGTCAGGACAGGGCTTAAGCTATGTACATGTTCATCCAGAAATTCAGGCTCTATGGTTTCCTGACTGTCAATAGGTGATGTTATTAATTGGTCGGCTATCGCTTGGCCTTTCGTAGAAGATTGGCCAATGTAATGCAGATCGAATTCTGCCGTGATAGCTTTCCAACGAGCTATTTTGCTACTTTCATATAAGTTATGCGTAATGGCCCTAAGAATATTATTTTTATAGATGATGTTGACTTGGCTACGGAAAAGAGAATGCCTACACTTCTTGAGAGTAAATACTAATGCTAAGCAGTTACACTCTACTTTGTTGTACCTCATTTCATACGCACATAGAGCATGAATCAAGTAGTTGATGGGTACTTCCGACCCATCATCCCTCCTTTGATAGAGTAATGCAGCTAAGGCTACATCTGAAGTTGCAAGGTAGATATAAAATGGTTGATCCCTTTGCGATGGGAAAACTTTTGGCAAGTGTTGAAGCTCTTGCTTCAAGCTATCAAACGCACGTTGACAATTGTCCGTCCATTCGAAATTGACCCCCTTTTTAAGCAAATGTTGCATAGGGTGTAACTTGTCGGTTAATCTTGAGATGAACCACCTGATAAACTGTAACCTCCCTTGTAATTTGTGTAATTGCTTAAGACTTGTAGGAGGTGTTAATTTAACAATGGCCTTAACTTTGTCAGGATCTATGCGTATACCAGTTTCTGATACCACAAAACCTAGCATGCGTTCGGTTTTGACTCCAAACACACACTTCTTTGGGTTGAGCTGAAGGTCGTATTTAGAACATCTTTTAAGGACTAACTCCAGATCCTTTGAATGGTCCTCTGACTTTATAGACTTAACAGCTATATCGTCAACATAATCATTCAATCTCCCTAGGAGGTAATCGCTAAAGATGTACGTCATGGCTCATTGATACATCGCTCCGGCATTTTTTAAGCCAAAAGGCATCATGGTGTAACAAAAGGTCCCCCAGGGTGTTATGAATGTCGTTGTTAGCTGGTGGTCTAGGTTGATGCGTATTTGATTGTAGCCTAAGAAGCCATCCATGAAGGAAAAAAGTGCATGTCCAGCGGTTGTATCCACCAATTGATCGATACTCGGCAAAGGGAAGTTATCTTTGATTGTAGCTTTGTTCAAGTCCCGGAAGTCTATGCAGATGCATATTCCTCTGGTCTTTTTAGGAACCACTACAATGTTAGATACCCAATCTGAGTAATCAACCGCGTGAATAAAACCAGCTTGGAATATCAACACTGGTCATCCCCAGGACCGCGAACTTGGCGCTAGAGGGTTGAGGTGCTTAAGTTGGATCTGGGAAATGGCTTAGTTTAGCTGTTACCACACATACAACACTTTGTTCGTGGCCCGTCATGTCTCCACTTACTTCTAGAACCCACCAGGCACAGTGTATTATTCAGAGGGGTAAGTGGTTTTATTGGTGGTATTGTCATTATATGTCTATTGTCTGAAGTGTAAGATAAACATATGTGGTATGGTACAGGTTTTTTATCCATGAGAACAAGTTAGTAGGTGATGGTGATACCTTAACTTGGACTGAAATGGAAATAAAGGCATTTACGTCTACTAGCAATGTACGCACTGGTGTAATGGGGTAGATCAGCCTTGACATTCATGAGTACCCCACCCGTTATGCTGATGCTTTCAAGAATTACCAGAATCGCGGGTGGTTACATGAAGATTGGACTTTGGATCCACCCCTTACCATTGCAGACATGCAGAGGAAACTTCCTTCCTTTCCTTTGCCATTTGGACCTGGTAAAATTGCTGTGTATTTTATTGTTGCATAATGTGATTGTGAATCGTAAATGTCGCGTAATAGTATTTTTTGACATGTGTATTGCATTGTTCAGTCAGGGAATCCTGAGAGATTACCTTTACAATTTCTGGTCATGAGGCGAATACCGTTCTCTTCCGTTATGGTGACATCAAGGAGGCACAACGCTGGCTCGGCCATGCGGCAGCCCCAGTTGCATTGGTCACCAAGCTGTGGGAAGCGAGGCTAATGCACTTATTTTTGGCCGTAACCCCTAATGTCCCTGTTAGTGAAATGTTAACCCTAGTCAACTCCTTCAGTGAAAGGGCTGAGCGCTTTTGCACGCGCGTGCATCATGTACGTGTAAGTTCTGATATTGATGCTTAGCTTTTTGCAAACCTTTTTGGCATTCCCTTTGATGACCTTCCCATAGAGGAAAATGCGAAGAGGAGCCTCGCCTGTCAGGAGTGGCTGGAGGAGTGGCTAGGGGCCAAGAAGAAGGCTAAGGGGATCCCTTGTGAGAAGATCAAACCAGAGATCGCCAAGACGATTTATCCCCTATTCTAGGCCCGGGCTTTCCCCAAAACACTCTCACAGGGGAGGTTCTTTACCATAGAATAGACCCATATCATGCAGGAGGTTATGGAGGAAGGGACCCAGTTTGACTTGGTAAGCTACTTTGCTAAGGGATTACGCACTGAGATGATCAGACTTCACCAGAAGCTTGATTCTCATTTCAACGTGCATTACGCCTTCTTCATAGCTTGCCTTCGACATTTTGCCGAATTTTCGGTTATCCAAAGGAATGGGGTCTAGGTGCAGCAAGACCGAGACCAGCTATCCAAACCTTGGATTACCCACATTTTCGGCACTACCCGTGGACAGGATCCTCTGGAAGGGATTGGCGAATCTTTGTCTATAATGACAAGGGATTTGGCGGCGTCTCGAGTGCGAGGCCCCGACAGCGTAGGTGGGGTGATGCCCACTTACACTGGCGATACTTCGTGAGGGAAATGCTTGGTGGTAGAGATTGTAGAGCCTTCGGCTCGACGTAAAATGCTTTGCTTAACTGAGGCCCCTGCGGAGCCTAGGAGTGGCACAGGTCGAACCATGCAAGTCAGAGTTCAATGAAGTAAACCTCCACCTAGTAAGTGTAAAAGAAACGTGGTGAAAGTTCTTGTATTACACAATTTTAATTCAGGATATTTTGAATCATCTAAATGTGAATGTGATATGAATAGCGAGACCTACGGAGCAGTTGACCCCTGAGACAGGGGTAGTGATATTAAGTCATGGAGAAGGGGCCTCAGTTTTGGAAGAAGAGCCCCCAGCTGTTAGGACTAGCAATGCATAGACTCTTGTGCGTGAGGAGAGGGAGGAGGCAGGAACTGTTGATGCACTCCCCACTGTAATCGGCAGAGGTAGTAAGCATATTGGATGTCTTGAGTTTTGTTAATAATTAGGATTTTTAACTAAATTACGCTACAGGTGAAGAAGGTGTATCCATGTCTGCCTCTATGAGTAGAACATGGAGAGAGTTTCCTGACAAATTCGCCTTCATGGAAGGCGTTGTCAACGATATGATCGAGCGCCTCGAGCGCGTCAATCCTAGAGCTGGTATGTTATAGCTGTAATAGGTTTATTTTATCATAAAGTGGTAAGGTTTTATTTATATTGATAATGTTTGCTGTCTGGAGCTCGCCTTCGATGGGACCCAACAGAGCCCATTGATTTGGACACAGTGGAGCCTCCATCTGATGGGGCGGTTGTGCCACGCAGCATTTATGAGGAGATGCGTAAATGTGCGTTACGCTCGACTTGCTCCTTATGGGAGAGTAAGAGTGTCAATGAAGACCTCTGGAAAAGGCTGCAGAGGTCAGAGAGGGAGAAGGAGTCTCTGGCCAAAGAGGTCAGAGACTTAAAATCGCGATGCGAGTTCCTGCAGGTGTGGGAAATGGGTGAGGAGGACTGGCGCATAGCTATGATTGACTACTCTCGCTATTGGACCACAATCAGGAACTACGTGCAAACCAGTTGGGAGTTGGTGGAGGAGCAGATGCAGATAGAGCTGTTATCTTAGAAAAGCCAAGACTAGAAGGATTTCTGTGCAAGTGTGCAGGAGTGGGTGCAGAAAGAAAAGGATCACAAGCATCTGTATAAGTGAGAAAGTTTCACTTATTGTCAGCATTACTGTGATTCTGCCATTGAAGCTCAATCCTTGTGGGTATTCCTTGATGTCATTGGCGCATCCCAAGCTTTCGAGAAGTTTCAGTAGCAGGTGATAGTAAGCGCATCACCGGAAAGAGAAATGACTCTTCTCGGGGGCGAGACTACTGTCCCTACTTTCTTCCCTAATCCACCTCGCTGGACTAGTGTGGAAAAGGGGAAGGTGAAGGCTGGAGCTACTCTGGGGAACGGCGTATGGTATGAACTAATGGAAGATGAGATTATGCAGCGTCTATGGGTCGGTTTAGAGTAGCTTCCCTTTGCTGCGGAAGCAGGGCTGTCGCGAGTAAGTTTAAACATTATTGAATTTAAATTTTCTAATTACGGGTTCAAGTCTTTGCTAATGTATTTGCTATATATAGGTACAAGAATTGGAGGGCGAAGGCGAATAGGGTGAGGAATAAGCAGAAGAAGAGGAGTATAATAGCGAAGAGCGTCCTCTTGTGGAGCCGACATTGGAGTAAGGGCCTCATGGGGATGGCATTCCTCGTAAAGGAATACCTTCTAAGAAGGACGGCCCACTTGAGGACGATTTATTAGGCTTGGAGCTTGACCTAAGGGACACGGGTGATAGTGGCACCAGGGGGGATGTGTAACTGTAACTTACGCATGATTTTATTGATTGGAATTGAACAATGGTTATATGAATGTTGAAAAGATTGGCATTAAGATCTTCTATATGGTTTTAAATGCTATTTATTTTATTTTAGTTTTATATCTTTATTTGCAGAGCGTAAATGTAGTTGTCAAAGGTTTAGAATAAGTTACGTTGTTGTGAAATGGACTTCGCTAGTTTAAGGCCATTGCGGGCTGTCACTAGTTTTAGGCCGTTGCAGGCCATCACTAGTTTTAGGCCGTTGCGGGCCACAACTAGTTTAAGGCTGTTGTGGGCCCTGGCTAGTTTAAGGCTGTTGCGGGCCACGGCTAGTTTAAGGCCTGTACTGTCCGAAATCGTTGGTCTCCGGCTGGAAGAAAATAAAGACCGTGGGATCACCGGGCACACACAGAAGACCCTACCTTCACCTAAGGGTGAGCTAGAATGCATGAAGGTAGAGTACCTTGGGTGGTCCACATGCGAATCAGACAAGGATTTCCCCGAATGTATGCCGAAGTGCTATACGTTGGGTTATGCGTAAACGGTGTAACGGGCGTAAACGAGAGTGTAAACAGCGTAACAGATGCGAACAGGGCATAAATGTAAATGAGTGTAAATAGAACACATGTAAGAAATTAGCGTAAACTGTAAACAATGATATTACAGAATGAAAGTACAGTGCACCGGTCTAATGTAGTTGTGATGGAACACAAGGCGGACGAAAAGCCCCGGTGGATGCAGGGATGACTCGGCTGGTTTGCACTGTAGGTGGAGCGTAGAGACTATGTGCCCAGCATACAGGACTATCCAGCATAAAAGGGTTTTTAGCTCTGGTGCACTGCGTAAATGTTCTCTGGTATGCTCTGGTATTTTTGCCAACCGACCCAGTACAAGTGGAAAAGTGGGATTTTTATACCGGTTGTTACGCTAGACTCGGGTTTGGCGACACGTGGACGTTGATCGGGTGCAAAAAGGACGTAAAATTTACAAGTATTCAACATATTACATCTACTGAGCGTATACGCTGTATCAGGTGGGTGTAGATTCTGGGCGTACACGCTGGGCGTATACGTCGACAATGGCTGGGCATATACACCAGGCGTATACGCTGATGGTTGTCGACTTACTTCAATCCTTGCTCTTTGGTGTTGTTTTCATTTTGTCTTTGGAGATTCCATGCCGGGCGTAAACATTTTCCGTACCTGTCGAGCGTACATGTGAAGTATGTACATCGGGCGTGTAAGTTGGATGTCTACGCTGGGCGTATACACTGTGGATGTCGAGCGTATACGCCGGTACTGCATACTTCTTGAAAATTAATCGTTTTGATCCCCAAAGTTGCAATGTGTGACACCAAATGTAGTCGTGGTTGTCCGTGGGTCCTAGGGACCTGCTTCTTGCTGGAGAAGTATCAAGCTCGAAATTTTGTGGTGTTTCATTGGCCCTTCTTTTTTGATGCTTGGAGGAATCGACTCGAGAAGCGTCGACAAAGAAGTGTAAAAAACCACAAGCAACTTGATAGAGACTTTGTCCATTGCCATTTGACTAGGCATCATCGCACCGTGTTCGGTAGTACATGGGATTGGGAAAGTGAAGTTTGTGGCTGGTAGGAAAATGGAGATTGTGGGGATGGATCACTACCCAAGGGAGTGAGCTTGGGAAATGGGATGCTCGGGTGTGTGGCATGCTAGTCCTTGTCAATAGCCATTGTTTAGCAAACTCGGAGTTCAGACATGCGATGTGCATCCTTTGGCGGAACAAGGCTTTCGGTTGGTGTTCAAGAGAACTTGTTAGCAAGACCAAAGCCACGGGAAGATGTGTTACATTCTTTGGAGGAACAGGGCCCGTGTTTAAAGTTTTAGGGGGGACCTATTGGCGGAGAGCCAAAGCCATGCAACCGAATGCTTCTTGATCGTTTTGGACATGAGTACTTGGGTTTTTTTTGGAAGGTTTGCGTTGATCTTGTACTCATGCTCAGGTGCCATGCCGTGTGTTGCAACTGCTTTATCGTGTTGCAGTGTGCTTAAAGTTTTGAATGTATTTAGTGCATCAGACGTCGATAAACAAATAGTGAATATACCAGGAATGGGAATGTACTAGTGAATGGTTTGTTTAGTCTCGCCATGTGTGATGTGAACATTGTCCCATCTTGCTGCTTACGATGAGGTGCATTCTTGTGCGAAAACCTCTGGGTGTCATCCTGCAAACACAACTCTAAGGAGACAAGAAAATCATGAGTGAATAATCGAGCTTAGACTTACATGGTGGCAGATGGAGCAAAGATGCCGACAGAGATTTCAAGCACTGTATGTCAATGGCAGCAGCGTTGGTAGTATCTTCTGATGGTGGGCGATGCAGTGATGAAGCTCAAATGTGGCGGTAGATTGATGAACCAGAGATGAACTTGCCAGTTTATAGTCTTGGCAGACTATCATGGGTTAGTTTTATGTCGTAACCCGTTACACATTGCCTGTTTAGCGTCGTGGTAGACGTTACATTGCCAGTTTTTAGTCTTAGTGGACTATGAGGAGGCAAGCTAGTTTATAGTCTTAGCGAACTCTGATGGTTGTGATGGTGCTAGTTTACTGTCATGCCAGACGGGTGCTAGTTTATCGTCATTGCGGACACTATGGGGTATCAGTTTATTGTCATGATGCCAGGACAGTTGTGGTGTCAGTTTTAAGTCATAACCGAAGACTGTTCTGTGGTATCATTTTATTGTCATGATTCTAGGACGAGCTGTGGTATCAGTTTATAGTCGTGATTCCAGGACTCTTACGTACTTGAGCTTGTACTCAAATGTAGAACGGTTTCAGGAACAAGTGATTGGTTGGATTGGCAAATTCGTTTCCTTCCATATCGGCTAGCTTGAATGCTCCATTGTCAAATGCTTTAATGACTAAGTAAGGCCCTTCCCAGTTGGCTAAGAATTTGTCCGGGTGTTCCCGAACAGCTTTAAGCATAAGGTCACCCTCTTTGATAGGGCACCTATTGATGTCATGCCAATGTCATTGCCATTGTTGTTTTTGATACCATTCGATCTGATCAAGGGCACGCACATGTTCTTCCTCCACTGAGTCAAGATCAATGATGCGTAGATCATTATTTTGCCCATCGTCAAGAAGCCCCAAAAGTGTTATCCTTAATGATGGTACCTGCAATTCCAAAGGTAAAACAGCTTCTGAACCGTAAATAAGACTGTATGGAATTTTACCTGTTGAAGTTCGGTGCGTAGTACAGTATGCCCGCAATGTGTATGTCAATTGCTCGTGCCATTTTCTTTTGCTCTGGGTAAGCATTTTCTTAAGTATTGTAATAATCGTCTTGTTTGTTGCTTCCGCTTGTCCATTGCTCTAAGGATAGTAAGGGGATGAAAATGAGTGTTTGATCCCTAAATTTTCACAAAAGGTTTTGGTCTCGGCACTGCTAAATTGTGGCTTGTTGTCAGTGATGATTGTCATGGGAATTCCAAAGCGGGTTACAATATTTTCAAGAATGAAATTGCACACATGTTTAGATGTGGTTTTTCGAAGGGGAGTAGCTTCTACCCACTTCGTGAAGTATTCTGTCGCGGTTATAATGAAACTTCATAGCGTAAAGTAGGTTTAGCGTAGACTGTCAGGGTGTAATCAGTTTTATCAGCGTAAGCAATTTTCCTACACTATTATATCAGCGTAAGCCACGGCGTCATGAGTTCTCTATGCATGAAGTTTTTTCAGCGTGATTTGTTTGTTCTATCAGCGTAAATTCTGTTTACTGTGACGGCGTATACGCTGAGGGTTTGTTCAGCATATACGCTGTGCGTGTGCAGTTGTCTTTACAGCGTAGACTTGTTTTTCATGTTTCTAGCATAGACTGTTTACGTTGGAAGCGAACTTGGGCGTATACGCTGAGGGTTTCTTCGGCGTATACGCTCAGCGTAAAACAGTTCATTGTCGGCGTATACGCTAAGTTAAGTAGTATATTACGGTAAGTGTAAATAGTTTCGTCGGCGTATACGCTGGTTTATGAGGCGTATACGCTAAGTGTAAACAATTAGTAAATTTTTGGATTTTAACTATCGATTCATGATGTAAACCCTAGCTTTTTGGGTTGTTTCGAAGCATGGCTAATTTATCGTGGCGTCTTGATTGCTTGCAGGGATAGTAAGCGCTTCCTCCTTGTTGTTGAGCTTGTTGGGGTGTTAACGTGGGTTGGCCCCGTCGAGGCTAAGGAGCCTCCCCCGAATCTAACCGTGGATAACAACGGGGTTTGGTTCAAGGAAGGCGCATGTGAATTTCTGGCCTTCATGTTAGACAATTTCGAGGTGGCCATTCGGTCAAATTTTAGTGAAGTGATTGCACGGAGCGTGCTTGAGGAAATGCTGTCGGGAGCTACAGAGGGTGTCATGGTCTTCATAGAAGACATTGATGAGGGGCCACTTGTTAACGAGGATGGCTCTACCCGCGGGCCCCGGCCAACACGCCCGTTAACGCGCGTGTGGGTACTATTGCCACGAGGGTTAGACTACCTCAACAATACTCTGTTCATAGCTGCCCACGTGCACACATTGTTCCAGAATCCTCCTGGCACAGTGTATGGAGTGGACAGGTAGGACTATTTAAGTTTATTGTTTCCTTTCGCCGTTTAGTGTTAGTTTCTTATTTTGACATTTGTTTGTTTACAGGTCGAAGGCCAACCCGGATGGGACATACATTGAGGATGAAGGACTAGCTCTTGCTCGCACTGCCTTGGAGGCATTCATGATGGGCCCCACGCTTCATGGAATCGTACTGGGTCAAATGAAGGGAGCGATTGTCCATTTTCCCAAGCAGTTCTCCAGAGTGTTCGCGATGTGCAAAGCTCGTGGGTGGCTTCATGAAGACTGGTCGGACAAAGGGCCAATCTTCCTTCTTGACTCTGGCAGCACATCTAAATCCACCACTAATGGTAAATGATAACATTTCCTAGATATGTTAGTGGGTTTTTCCAACTATTTGGAGTTACACTGATATGATCACTTTACATTTCTTTTACAGTTGATGCGCCTCCTGGTGGGGATCCGATGACAACTGGACGAACCGAGACTACCTTGCCGATGAAGTTCAGGCAGGTGACTAAGGCTCAAAAGTGGTTGCGTAGACAAGCTCCACCATCCATCGTTCGTTGCATAGATAATGCCGACCTCATGGAGCTCTTTATGACCCCGAGTCCTAACGTCTCCATAGGGGAGATGATTAGGATTGTGGGTTCTTTTAATGAGTCTGTCTCGTACTACAGCACCCGGATTAAGGGTGTCAAGGTAGTTTTTCATTTGTCGCCCGAGTTCTTTTCAAACTTATTTGGCGTACCGGTAGATAGCTTAAATGTAGTATTAGACAGAGATCATAAAGAGCTCTCGATGGTTCATGAGTTGGAGGATTGGCTAGGCGTGGCCAAGGGTGCCAAGCGATTCCTGATGCAGGGGAAAGCAAAACTTATGGAAGTGAATGAATTATATCCCCTATTTAGGGCACGGGTATTCCCTAAAACCCTTTCCTAGGTGAAGTGTCTTGGGTTTGAGGCTGTTCGTGTCATGCGAACTCTCTTGGAAACGGGCATGCAATATAACTACGCACAATTTTTGTTGTCGGGCATGTACAAGGAGATAGTGCGGTTGCGTTCGAATGTTGAGGTGCAATCCCACTTCACCTTTTCCTTCTTCGCTGGTTATCTTCATCGTTTTGCTGAGTTCCTAGTAGTCCATGCAGACAACAAGTTCGTTCTGCAGGATCAGGGTCAGCTATCCCACCTGTGGATCAATCACTTGTTTGAGATAGCAAAATCCCAAGATGCACCTGAAGGCATTGATGAATCCATTTCTATTACTACAGGGGGATCATCTGGCGCTTGAATCCACACACGTGATAGTTTGCGATTGGAGCCAGACGACGTACCCTACATTGCTAGAAGGGCAGAACGAGTCATCAAGGAGATCATTGGCCAAGCTAAGTCAAAGCTAAAAAGGCCTGAACGCATGACTGAGGAAGTCTTCGATGTGAACCAGCCACGCGTGAAGTGCATACGCTTCAAGATGCCTGGTAAGCGGACCTCGCCCGCTTATTGCTTTATCGTTTTCGTTTTGTTTATAACTTTTACTTCAATTGCTTACGTGTCATTAATATTTTTGGCTTAATTTTAAAAAAGTGAGGAAGCAGGCTTTAGAGACTATCACCGAGGAGGAGGAGACCAACACGGAGAAGAATAACGAGGAGGAACATATGGAGAAGAGCCAGGGCGGAGGAATGGAGGAGTTAAAGGAAAATACCACTGAAACCGCACCGTTGGACGATCAGGACGCTGTCAACCAAATGTTCAGTAGCTTCCTTAAGGGAAATCTAGACTTGGGCGACCCCCCATAGGGTGATAAGGTTCATGGTATGTTTTCCTTTTTATTTAGTTTTGAATTGCTTGACCAATTGTCATTCCTATGGTATTTTATTTTTGTGTTTTTATCCTATTCAGATGAAGGCAGCAAGACCAGGACAGTGCGGCTGGATGTACCCATGAAAACGTTTTCTCCTGAGAGGACCGCAGAGGTTAGTTCATCCCGTACCTGTGAGCCATTTAATTGGTCTGAAATGCCAACCAAAATGGATTTTGTGGCTGGAATCGCAGAGGAAGTTGTTGAACGGATCCAGGAAGCCCACCCTGACATAGGTATAAATCATTTAGAGGTTTGGAATTTCACATCTTGTTTATATTGTCCTAAAATTTGTATTTTTCATGTGGGTAGGTGCTAAATTGAGATGGGATCCCTCTGAAAGCATTAGCATAGAAAGTTTAACCACACTTTCCCCAGAAGTGGAATAGGTGCCAAGGCCTGTTTATGATGGAGTTGCAGAAGGCCTTGTTCACAACGCTAAGTCGTTATGGACCTGTAGGCGTTCCATTGAGCAGTTGTGGCTACAGATTCAAGCAAAAGAAAAGGAAGTCTCTGAATTGTCAGTGGAACGTGATGATCTGAAGGCTCGGTACGAGTTCACCACTGCCAAACTAAGTGGAGATCGCTACTAGTGAACGTCCGAGGTTACATACACCAGATATTGGAATCTACTGAATCGTCATGCGTCGCTGACTCGGAGAATGGCAAAGCGCAAAGCCCAAATTGATCTCCTAAACCTTAAATGTCAGGATTGGAAAGCCTTCGCTTCCAAGGTTCATAAGTGGGGTCAGGATGAGAAAAATCACGAACATTACTACAAGAAGTCGTTAAAAGAGGTGTCTATTGAAAAGTGCCAACTAGAGATGTTTGTGGAGGGTTTGGGTTTGCGTTCTGCCTTCGATACTTTTGCTCAAAATACAACTGTGGAAATGGAGTCTCCTACAAGGGTGATCACAACTGCTTCTGGGGAAGTGTCGGTGGGCGAGTTCCCTCTGAAACGTCCTACCTGGTCGGCTGTCGACAAAGGAAAGACTTTGGCAGACGTTGACTTAGGCCTTGATGGGACAAATTGGGCCAACGTTTCAGAAGAAGAAATCCTTTGTCGGCTGGAATTCAGCTTAGGGGGATCTCCTATGGTAAGCGTTTTGTCCTTATGAAGTTAATTTATTGAATAATGTTTAAAATTTTGACATTCGCTTATTCTTATGTTGGTTATTTCTTTTTGGTATTTTCAGGATGAAGGTGGCGATGATGTCCAAGAAGCTTGCCCCAGTGGAGCAGGGGCCCCTGATGCTGGTGAATTTAAATGGGACGACCCTCCCGTCCCAAATGTTTAGCGTTTTAATTTTTAAGTTTTTGTTGTTTTTGGACTCAGACTTATACAGGAATTGTAACTTGAAAATTTTGAGATGGACGGAAACAGTTGACACTTGTAATTGTACAACATTGCATGTAAGAAAATTTTTGTTGATTTTGAATTTAATTGTAAACACGACATGACAATGTAAAATTTTTTGGCTTTTTTTTTCTTTGTTTTAAATGTAATGTAGAGATGTAATCGTAAATGCTGAACAAAAAGGAAAACGAAGTATGCGCGCATGAACTAGTTTAAGGCCATTTCGGGCCCCAGTCGTAAACGAGGGATATTTCGAACGACACGGGTGGATTTTTCTGTTGACTGATCATTGCTGATCGTGGCTAGTTTTACGTCTTTGCGAACATGATAGTTTAGCATCATCTCAGATAGGGAGTGTAGTTTAATAATTTTTTTTTTGTTTTTCAATTTATCCTAGTTTAGTGTCATTTCGGACGAGTTGTAGTTTAACGTCATTGCAGACATGTTATAGTTTAATGTCGTTTCAGACTGGGCGTGTTGATATTATTGTAATAGTTTTTTAATTTTTTTCCTTTTAATGTTAGGTGATGTGTTAACGGGTATGATTCTGTACTCAGCGTCCCCCTCGTTGATCACATTGAATGGTAATTTAGCCCAAGGGACGTCTGATGGAATGGCTTCTGCGTTAGTGTTTTCAGATGTTTTGGCAGTTGGCATGATTTCTGTGTGAGTTTCCATTTGAGAAGTTGTATGTACAGTGTCAGACACAGGCATTTCTGTTTTAGGCGGGTCTTGTTCCATGTTTAAAGGCTCATTGTTTACCAGTTGTTGCACATTTTTATCATTTCGTTTAGGCTCTTCAAGCTCGACCTCCGAGCCTTGGTCCATGTCTACGTGTGAGGAAATGATAGGCATAGCAGCCTCCCCATGTATGATGATTTCACCACCTTCATAAGGCAGGTGGATGTCTTGGTGTATAGGGGAGGAGACCGCTTTTAGTTGGGCCAACCAGGGTCTCCCTAATATTAAGTTGAATCCTGGCATTTCGTCGACCACCAGGAAATCGGCGGACGTGGGAAATTGATCCGCTACTATGAAGTCTAAGGTCACTGTGCCTTTGACCATTACGTGTGACCCGCTGAATGATTTTAAACATGTGGTTGCGGTTGGTTTGATTAATTCAGTAAGCCCTAGTTGTTCAATGATGGGGTACGGTACTACGTTTGTGGCAGCTCCATCGTCTATGTGGACCCTGTGTATCTTGAACTGGTTTATGCGTATTGTTATGAACATGGGGGATTTTGTTATTTCCCCTATTTTCTTGTCCACCTTAATGTTGTCGTCATGGAAGCTCAAGGGTTTAGGAGTGGTCCCGTGAGACGAGTACATTACCGCATGAATGGTGGGTTGGTTTGGGGGCAAGTCCTCGCTTATCGGGATCGACGTTAACATGCGTACTAGAGCTTCTCGATGTGTTTGGGATGTTAGCACCAAGTCATATAAGCTCAGCGAAGTGTTCTTTTGCTTCAATGCTTGGGTGACTTGTGTCAAAGCCGTTGCCAAGTCTCTACTGTTGGGGGTATTTGCATCAACGGTGACTGGGTCTATTGGGCCCAATAGTTTTATTTCATGTTTCAGTGATTTGTCACATTTTCCCGGCGCTGTTGTTTTAGATGGTTCATGTTTTTTCGATGGTTCACCCTCATTGCCTACATTTGGCTGGTTGTTAGGTGGCGTCATGGGTATGGCGTTAAGCGGAGTGGGCTTATGTGGTCCCATGGCTATTCGTTGGCATTCCTTCTCCATACGTTCACGTGTAAGCCTATCTGCTAGGTGTTCTCGTGTGTGGCGTGGAGGTGGGACTGGTCTTGGAGCTTTGGGCTGCCCTGGGATTCTTACCACGTATGGAGGCGGGCGAGGTTGTGGTTGGATAGTCAGATGTGGTTGAGTGGAAGGCTGGCCAGGTACCCTAATGACGTAGGGGCTGGGTTTGCCTTGCGTTTGTGAGGTGGAGGCTTGGTAATCATTAGGATTTTTGGGTATCCTAATGACATATGGGGTTGGTTTTGGTAGAGGTTGGATCTCCACCATTGCAACTGCTGGTGGTACTTAGACTATGAAAGGGGCAGGCCGAGTAGAAGGGGTTGATGCATTTGAGGGAATGACGGGAGGGACATGCACCACGTATGATTTGTCGCATGTCATGGTGTTAGGTGTGGGTACGGCTGAGGGTACTCGGATAACGTATGGTTGCTGGGGGACGTGTGGTGGTTGAGGTGTGGGCGTGGACACAACGGGAGGAATGTGAACTACGAACGACCTATTAGGAGTTTCCTGTTTATATTGGGGATAGACAGTGTTAATGTTGGGTGTATTAGAATCATCATCAAGGTAGATTGTATTGATGATGTACGGTGCCTCTCTGGTGTTCAGGGGGTCTTTGTACACCCCCATAGCTTGATTCTGTGGTTGGATCAGGTTGGCCTCATCAAAAGTAATTTGGCCTTCATCAATCATCCGCTGAATATCCTGCTTCAAGGTAAAACAGTAATCCTTACCGTGCCCGTTTCGTTGATGGTAGTCGCAAAAGCGATCCATTCTGAAGCCTTTGGGTACGGGAGGCTCATCCGGCATTGCTAAGCTTGGGTTCTGAATGAGTTGACAGAACTGGTCATGTCTCTGGATGGCCGCGGGGGATAACTGTTTATGTTTCATCAACCCAGCCTTCAGGAGTTGATCAAAGAGCTGGGAGGGCTTCATTAACAAAGGCGTATATTGAGAGGGTTCTTTCCTCTCGAAGTTTCGCGTACGGTTCGTTGTTGGATTTTGCGATGATGATGATTCTGGCTCGGTTGTGGGAATTGGTTTATTGTAGTTAGTAGGGGCTATGGGCGGTTTATTTTGGTGTGTCATGTTTGCTTGTTGCGCACCTGCTATTGTTGCTATGGTTTTCCTAGCCTTCTCTTTATCTTTTTTAGTGTGTTGATTTTTGAAGGCTAAGTATGCAGGGTCGTGGCTGTTTTGGGCTGCTTCTTCTATATTCTTGATTTATACAAAAGCCTGGTTAAGATTATGCGCATTAAGGTAATATAGCTTGGATTTAAAGAAATTGTTAACAGCTCCCTTCAGGATTGTGAGCAAGTATGTCTAGGAGATTGGCTCGTGCAACTCATTGAGGGCGGTGCTCCACCTTTGAATAAATTTCTATATAGGTTCAAGCGGTGCTTGCTTAACCTATATGAGGCTATCCAGTGTGGCCTCGGGTTTCAAGTTGTACTTGAACCTGGTCACAAACTGGTGTAATAAGTCTTCCAAGGAGAAGATGGAATTCCTTGGCAAAGCCTGATACCAATCAAGTTCTCTCCCCGTGAGGGACATGGAGAACACTCGGAGAATGGCATGGGGCCATGCCTAGAGTAGCGCGCATTCTAAACTAAATGTTATTAAGTGTGCATTGGGGTCTGTCTCCCCGTTGTATTTGGTTAGTGTTGGTAAGGAGACGCCTTTGGGCAAGGTTAAGGGTGGGATAGAAGAGCTGATGGGGTCATCTTGGTAGAATTCCACTACCTTCAACTCCCCATCGGCGACTGTTTTGAGGCATTTTACCTCGTCAGTTAATTCTTGCATCATTTTCTTGGCATCTACCCAATCTTGAGCGCTCGGTGACAAGGCAACTTGTGGTTGTGGTATATTCTTCAAGTTAGACTGTTGGATGGTGGGTTGAAAGGCCGAAAGCTACACGGTCGGCGGTTGTGTTTGTGGAAGGTGAACAACATGTGGTGCTAAGGATGATACATTATATATGGGGGGTTGTTGCTGCTGCGGTTGTGGTCATATTTTGGGAATGTTAACATGTGGAAATGTGTGAGATAGCACATTGTGGTGAGAGGGTTGGTGTGACGGCACACCCATCGCTGGCCATTTCCCAGCCACGTTGTGTATAGGGACCCCTTGTTGGTTTACGGCGGTTGAGGGGGCTACGTGTGTTTGGATGTGAGGGATGTAGTGGGCGAATGTGGAGGTTGGTATTATGTGTGGCATCCCTATCACTTAAGGTGGGAATGTCACTCCCATGCCATCGTGAGGGGGCGGTGCTTGTGAGGACAAGCTTGCAGCTGCAGCGGGGATGATTGCAAGAGGGAAGGTGTTAGGTTGGGGGTCGCTCGGGGGAGGAATATGCACTAGTGCTGATGTTTCTAGTGGTGGTGCTTGGGCCCAGGTGAACCTGAGATGCTGGAGGGGCATGATTTCCCCTGTATCAGGATGAAAAATGGGGTTAACGTGTGCTTGTGGGCTCAGAGTGTGGTAAGAATCCTCTTGTTCAGATTGAGCAGCGAATTCGTCCTCTTCCTCTAGTTGGGGCTCTAGTGCAGGCTGATCCAATGAGTGGCTCCTTTGCAGGAGGAGCCGTCTGATGAGCTCTGAATACTGCTCCAGAACAGGGATTACGTCATACGGGGAAGGGATGAACTCGCGTCCCCCCTTGTAAAAGAGTTCAGACTGCCTCTTTACCTCCATTTTGGCTCGTTCTATAGCCAGGCCAACTTGTATCTTAATGCATATGAAATTATACTGATCCTGGGTTATAATGTTAGAGGCCGGGTCTCTCCCTTACAACCTTAGGGACCAGCGGGGCCCTGCTGTGGGTTGTACTCCCAGGTGTTGCGCGACAGGCTGTTGGACAGCCATGATGCCCACGACGTCAGTTACTTGAGCGGTTGCAGCGGTGGTGTTTACGGGGTTCATGATGACCTGTTGAGAGTATGACACGGGGTAGAGGAGCGAAATTAGTGTAAACTGAGTGGCAAAGTGCAACGTATACGCTTCAACGTTTAGCATATAACGTCAGCGTAGACAGCGTATACAGCCTCGGGGTGCAGCGTAAAATAGGATAGAGCATAAAACAGAGTACAGCGTAAAACAAGGCACAGCATAAAACAGAGTACAGCGTAAAACAAGGCATAGCGTAAAATAGAGTACAGCGTAAAACAGAGTACAACGTAAAACAAGATAGCATAAAATGAGGCACATCGTAAAACAAGACACAACATAGAGAATGCAGCGTATGGTTTTCTGGTTAAGTTTTAACAGGGACAGTGTAAACACTGAACAGCGTAGACACTGGACAGTTTGCAGGCTGAGTTTTCAGACTAGGCTGCGTAGACGCTGGGAGGGTTTCAACAGGAAGCGGTGTGTGGTTGGTGGCGTATACGCTCAACAACGTAAACGCTGGGAAGTTTGCGAGTAAGGTTTTTAGGAGGCCCTCCTTCTAGTGCCAATTTCTGTACTGTCCGAAATCGTCGGTCTCCAGCTGGAAGAAAACAGAGACCGTGGGATCACCTGGCACACACAGAAGACCCTACCTTCGCCTGAGGGTGAGCTGGAATGCATGAAGGTAGAGTACCTTGGGTGGTCCGCACGCGGATCAGACAAGGATTTCCCCGAACGTATGCCGAAGTGCTATACGCTGGGTTATGTGTAAACGGCGTAACGGGTGTAAACGAGAGTGTAAACAGTGTAAAAAATGCGAACAGGGCGTAAATGTAAACGAGCGTAAATAGAACACATGTAAGAAATTAGCGTAAACTGTAAATAATGATATTACAGAATGAAAGTACAGTGCACCGGTCTAACGTAGTTGTGATGGAACACAAGGCGGACGAAAAGCCCCGATGGATGTAGGGATGACTCGGCTGGTTCGCACTGTAGGCGGAGCGTATAGACTATGTGCCCAGCATACAGGATAGCGTAAAATGGTTTTTAGCTCTGGTGCACAACGTAAATGTTCTCTAGTATGCTCTGGGATTTTTGCCAACCGACCTAGTACAAGTGGAAAAGTGGGGTTTTTATACTGGTTGTTACACTAGACTCGGGTTTGGCGACACGTGGACGTTGACCGGGTGCAAAAAGGGCATAAAATTTACAAGTGTTCAACATATTACATCTGCTGAGTGTATACGCTGAGTGTATACGTTGTATCAGGTGGGCGTACACGCTGGGCGTATACGCCGACAATGGTTGGGCGTATGCACCGGGCGTATACGCTGATGGTTGCCGACTTGCTTCAATCCTTGCTCTTTGGTGCTATTTTCATTCTGTCTTTGGAGATTCCATGTTGGGTGTAAACATTTGCCGTACCTGCCGAGCGTACATGTGAAGTGTGTACGTCGGGCATGTAAGTTGGATGTCTACGCCGGGCGTATACGCTATGGATGTCGGGTGTAGACGCTGGGTGTATACGCCGGTACTGCATACTTCTTAAAAATTAATCATTTTGATCCCCAAAGTTTCAATGTGTGACACCAAATGTAGTCGTGGTTGTCCGTGGGTCCCAAGGACCTGCTTCTTGCTGGAGAAGTACCAAGCTCAAAATTTTGTGGTGTTTCAAGGCTGTTGCAAGCCATGGCTAGTTTAAGGCCGTTGTGGGCCACTACTAGTTTAAGGCCGTTGCGGGCCACGACTAGTTTAAGGCCATTGCGGGCCCACTACGTAAGTCTGGAAGCATAATTGATAAAAATGTAGATTTTTGCATAATTGCACTAAAATGATCAACAAGCATAAATAGTGTATATAAAGAAATGTGAATGGCGTAATGAATAGCAAGTGTAAATATGTATGAATATGTTAAAGAAGATTGACAATGCAAACTGCTAAGCGTAAAAGGAAAAATTAGTAAAGACGTGAAGACGCGCATAAATGCCATTCAGATCAATCACTAATTCGTAATTGTTTCTCGATGGCCCTTACGTTCAGTGGTGCATAAGGGCGGGGAGACTTGCAGCCTGACTCTTCCACACCACCATCCTGAAATGGCAAGTTGGCCCAGGCTAGACTGTCATCATTCATTTTGATTTGTTCAAGGATTCGGGGATGGGTCTGATCATTCGATGTTTCTATCTCCGAACCCCATTCCTCTTCGATATTGTTGATAGTCCTGGGGGTGATTTCATCATCGCATATTACAACCTCTCCCCCTGCGTGGGGTAGGTGTATTTCCTGATGGATTGGTGATGAAATTACCCTCAGTTGGGCTAGCTAGGACCTCCATAGAATTAAGTTGAACCCGGGCATCTGCTCGACGACAAGGAATGTAGCGTCCGTTGGGAATTGATCCCCTGCCACAAATTCGATGCGCACCATCCCCTTGACCTGAACCCATGCTTCGTTGAACAACTTTACGCACGTTATCGTTGTGGGACTGATTTGGTCGACCAAACCCAACCTATCCACGATGGGATAAGGAATGACATTTGTAGTTGCGCCGTCGTCCATGTGCACCCTCCAGATTTGATATTGACCAACCTAGATGGTGATAAACATGGGTTCAATTGTCACTTGACCTTTCTCAGGATCATCTTTGATGGATTCATCATGAAAGGTCAATGAGATAGGTTTGGGTTGCTCAGCGTTGGAGGAAAACATGACAGCGTGTATCGCTTCCTCCTCCGCTGGTAAGCTTTCCTCCATAGGTATGGATGTTAGCATGCGGACCATGGCCTCACGGTGTTTTTGAGACGTCATGAGTAGGTCATAGAGGCTTAGCATTGTGTTTTTTTTCAGAGGCTATTTGACCTGCATAAACACATCGAGGAGATCCTGTTCTCTACTGGCTTGTCTGTCCCCTCTGTCTTCTTCCATTCGCCCCAAGAGACGAATCTCCCAAGGTGGAACAGCGTCGGCCATAGGGTTGCTCTTTTTCTTGCCAAAGGGAGGTGGCTATGTTTCTGTACCCTTGTCCTACCCATGAGGCGTGGACGCAGGGACAGAGGCCAAGGGCCTGGGCCTAGCGAAGCCTAGCGTAAGGTGATTTTTTATGGCATTACTAGACGCATCCCCTTCCTTTTGTTTATTAGGTGATGGTTGGTGATTTGTGTTAGAGGCTTGCCCCTGCGTAAAAGGGGCAGCCGGTGATTTTGATACCTTGAGAATAAAAGGCACCTTAGGTGTGGGCGTGGACATAGCCGCGGCTTTACTGTTACTGGGAGGCTGAGTTAAATCTAGATAAGGCGCTCGAATGATGAAGGGTGGCCTTAAGACACCACTAGCTGCCGGTGAAAAGCTTGTCCCCCTTGGTGAACTGGTAGGCACGTGTAAAACAAAAGGTTGTTTTGGCGGTACCTTCCTTTCACTGTCCATACTCACCACATTGATCATGTAGGGTGCGTTATTTGCGTTTAACGGATCCTGGTACATGTGCAACGCTTGGTTTTCCGGACGCGTTGGACTACTGGCGTCTAGTCTGAGTGAACCATCGTCAATCATGCGTTGAATATCATCTTTCAACACCTAGCAGTAATCTATATCATGACCACACAACTAGTGGTAGTCACAGAAGTGGTCCAGCCTGAAAGACCTTGGAACTTGTGGTTCGTCAGGTAGGGCTAAAGAGGGATTCTTCAGTAGTTCACAATGATGCCTGTGACGCTTCAGAGCTTCTTCGGATACCTTCTTAGGCTGAATGTATCCTGCCCCTAATAGTTGCTTCAACAGTTCCGAGTGTTTTACAGGGAGGGCTGTATACTTTGAACGATCTTTACGCTCAAAGTTTGGTTTTGGCTGGGGGGGCTTTTCAGCGGTAGATGTGTCTTGGCTGGTGCTGCTCATACTAGTTGAGGTCTCGGGTGATGCCGTAGGTGCCTTCTTGTTTTTGTTCTTAGCACCTTCAGCCAGCATAGCTACCATCGTTTTTGTTGTTTTGCCTTTATCCTTACCCTTGTTGTTAGCGTTCTTATAGGCGACATACGCCGGGTCTTTGCTAGCCTCTGCGGCATCTTGGATGCTTTTAGTCTGGGCGAAGGCCTGATGTAACGAGCTGGGGGAAAGGTAATAAAGATTAGACTTAATGAAGTCATTAATTACTCCTTTGAATATGGCCAGCAAATGGGCCTCCGCGATTGGCTCATGGATTTCGTTCAAAGTAGCACTCCATCGTTGTATGAACTTTTGGACGGGTTCGAGTGGGTCCTGTTTCACTCCCATAAGTTGATCTAATGTGACCTCCGGCTTTAGGTTGTATTTAAAGTGAGTCACCAATTGTGTCAGGAGCTCTTCCAAGGTTGATATGGAAGAGCGAGGGAGGGCTCGATACCAATCCAAAGCTTTCCCTACCAAAGACATCACAAAGACGTGGATGATTGTATGAGGCCATTGTTGTAGCAACAAGGATTCAGATCTGAAGGTGACCAGGTGGGCGTTGGGATCTCCCTCCCCATTATATTTAGTGAAATGGGGTAAGGACATCCCTGGGGGCAATGATAGCATGGGGACTGCTGGACTAATGGGAACATCTTGATAGAAATCCATGATTAGTATAGTGTCTGAGCCAGCGGCCTTAAGGCGTCTAACCTCCTTGGTGAGGGTTTGAATAAGTAAGAATGCTTGATCCAAACCTGTTGATGAAGATGTCTACATAGGAGGGGCAGGGAGTCGACCTGAAGGAGCTACACCAGGAAATGGGAATGGAGGGATGGTTTGGCTGGCAGATAGCACGGCGGGGATCCCTGCAGATGGAGGTGCCTGTGAGGACCACCACCCACCGGTTTGAGAAGAGAGATTGGCTGCCACCAGCTGTGTAGGATAGAGATGATAAGGATATTGTGGGACCATTTGCGGAACATGCGTTGTGGGTGCAACGAAGGGTTGCACACCATATACCGCAAGCTGGTTATGTTGTGCCATGGGAATGATCCACTGACTCACGATGGGTTGTTGAGCAGGTATCTGTGGCTGAACGATGGCTGTGGTTTGTTGGCTTGGAGGGGGTGGTAGTGATAAAGTTTGTACCGGATTTTGCACCGGGTGAGTTGTAAACATGGCTTGAGGTTGGATTTGAGGGATGTAATGAGGCGCGGTGGATGTAGGGACCACCGACGGAATGCTGATTACGCGTGGTGATGAGACCACCCCTAGGTTATTTTGGGGTGGTATTTGCACCTACAAGATGGATGACTGCATAGTGGCCTGCGGGATGACAGGAATGTGAGCTTGCGTGGTCATGGCTGGATTAAGAGGGGCAGCTTCTCTCGTGAAAGGAAAAAGGGGATTTATGTACGTATGGGGGTTGAGAGTGTGGTATAAATGTTCAGACTGGGCTGCAAGTTCATCTTCCTCTTCTTCCCCGTTCTAAGGTTCCAGCATAGACCATGTAGCTTGGCTCTTAGCCATGACCAATTGTGTTATGATTTCGTGGTAATGTTCTATCAAGGGGATGATGTCGTAAGTGGTTGGGGTGAAATCTTTACCCCCTCTATGAATCAACTCAAAGTTTCTTTTTGCTTCGATCTCGGCTCGGCTGAGAGCAAGCTTTGCCTGAATCTTGACGCAAATGAAGTTGTATTCCTTAGGGGTCACGACGGTAAATACAGGGTCTTTGCCCTGTAACCTCAATGAATGACGCGATGGTCCCTGAGGCCCTATAACACCAGAGGCTAGTCCGGTGGTGGCGATGGGATTCACAGATGTGGCACCCGAGTCAGTTGTGGTCATTATGGCCGTGGTTATGTATGCAGAATCCATTGGTCAAACAGATTAAGGGCGACAAGTGACTTAATCTGAAAAGCGATGGACAAAGAAGATCGAAATTTTAGGCTTTCTACCCTATAGGATTCCAAAGGAACCGTTACAGTGACTGATCTACACTGCACTATTTTCCGTGAACTTCTCTAGAGGTTTTACGTTTACGTTTTTAGAAACGTGGGTATAGATCACTTACAAGGCTACCCGTAACAAATACGAATTGGCCTACACCCTCCTTCTAGTGCCAGAAAACTGTAACGATGGAAAATGTCGGCAGCTGGAATACCAAATAAAATCCGTGTACACAGTCTTAACCACGAATCCGTGTGAGGGCTGTGCTGGAGAAAACGAATCTGCAGTGCCCTGAATGGTCTTGTCGATCAGACAGGGACCGACTAAATCAGTAAATCAACAAAGATTATAGGTGTTTTGTGGAACGATTTGATTCGATAGATCGCGAAAGGAGAGGAAAACGATGTAGATAAATTGCAATAATGACAACGTTAACGCGACAAAGGGAATCAGATCTAAGAGAAATGCGTGATTTCAAGATCTGTACTTTGACCCGAAAGAACAAGTATCTTGTATATAAAATTACAATGGGAAGACTCTGATTATCTTGTGTGAAACATACATAAAATAATAAGAAAAAAAGTTTAACAAGGAGTGCAGAATGGAGCTCGGTCTACCTTGTAAGCCAAAGACAGAGTGCAAGGAAGGTCAAGCTTAGATGTCTATCAACCAACTGTGTCTGATCAATAGATCTTGCCAACCGCACCAGATGATCTCTCGATCTTTGATCTATCTTCTTCGCTTTAGGTAGTCTCTGCTCAAAACTACCAAGGATCACCGATGGGAGAACTGTATTTTCGCCAAAAGGTATGATCGCTCCTGCTGCTAAATGCTTGAAAATGTCTCTTGTTTCTGCTCAAGGATGATAACTGCCAAAAGTTGAAGATGCCAACCATTGCTCCTCTCTCCAAAAAATTTTCAGAAGTCTTTTTCTTTCTTCGCCAGTTGGGGTATTTATAACATGCAGAAAAGGCACAGCCTTGATGACACGTGTCTCGAAGTTTCCGGATGTCGTTGACTTGATGAACTAGCTATGTCACGTCACATTGCAACGTACACTGTCAACACTTTTACCAAAGCTGCTTCATGATTACGCACAATACGCTTATCAGCGTATTGCGCGTATGGATAGTAAATGCGTAACTGCTTTAGCCGGATTTACGTTGTATTACACGTGTTTACGCTGCGTCGCGTGGTAGAGCGTAACAAAGCATGGAAATAGTGAGTCAAGTTGTTTTACGCTCATTTACGCAGCAAAGCGTAGTGAAGCGTAAAAAAATGATCAACTCGACGATAAATTACGCTGACGTATGCTGTGTAGCGTAATGAGCGTAAGGTGATCAATTTGCAAAAAGAAAGGAGCCAATCTGTCGTTCTTCCTTTGGACTTTCCCTTTGACCCTTTTGAAGCTCATGATGCTGCCTTGCGTAACAGAGCGTGAATCCGACCCCGGACAAAAGACTTAGCAGGATATGTGAGAAGTCTCATATTACGCTGCTTAGACCTTAAGTTTCACCAAATTTGCTGAAGTAAGTTACCTTTTGATGTCAGACTATGTTAAGCAGAATTACGCTAAGCATCATTACGCTATGTTGCGTAATGTAGCATAAAGACAGAAAACATAGTAAAATTGAAATTTATAAGGAACTTGGAGACTTGATGCTGGGCACCGTTTCGCCTTGCTTTGCATTGTTCTACCTTCTGGAATTCTATCACTAACTTTTGCCTGAATCGTGAATCTTCACCTGAGGCCGATTCACAATTTCCACGGTGTTTCACTCCCCAAAGCAGGTTTCAACCTATTATGCTCTTGTGTAACCACACTTAAAGTGTCCATGGGCACTAGAAGGGTTAAATGTAATCCGCACTAACTCCACAAAACACACACATGTAAATATCACCGGAATGAGATGAAAATTCTATGCTACATGGGACATGAGCTACAATTACATGAACAGTGAGATGAGGTGAAGTATAGAAAAGGATTGTAGAGATTGGGACATGAGGTGACTGACCCAGGGCACAATGAATCCTACATGAAAAGCATGATTAAGGTGTCATTAACCCATCATTCCAAGATCAGGACCAAGTCCATACTTCTAATCAGTGACATTGCATTATTTCATCCCATGATGAACAACTATGAGAGTACCACAACAACAAGGCATATGATCACTTGGTGTTTTATGCAAGGGAGGAGTGACTTTTGTTTTGTGGCACTTTTCTTTTCTTTTCTTTTTATTTTCTTTTTTTCACTTTACTGAATCCAGAGAAGCTGCCAACCTTCAGACATGGGTGCATGTCTTTCTAGTGGGACCCCCTAGAACAGCTTTTGAATTTTGAGTGCCCTTTTGATTACTCTTACTCCCATTTTTCATTAGATCTACAAGGATCTTAGTACAACCATATTGCATGATAACTCCCACAGATGTCACCAAAGAGAATCCACAAGTCCCCTTGATGTCACATCCTAATCATTCCCTCTTGGTCCTTCCTTCTTCATTTTGGGTACAATGAACACAAAATTAATTTTAAGTTTTAGAAATTTCAAGAATATCATTGTACCCTCGAAAAAGACCTCCTTATTTATAGAGTGGATGAGTGGGTGTAATGGGCTCATTGTTCCAACTAATTGACCACTCATGACTTTAATAACATAGAAAATGCCTCAACCAACGATCCACATGAGTGTTTTATTC